>JAVQJL010077209.1:0-36920 GCA_036024295.1 Nannoperca obscura
TTTTTTTTAAAATTACCCCCAAAATCACTGGTGGCAAACCTTCTTTTTTTTTTTGCATTTTTTTTAATTTTCATTTTAAAGATTTCTTTTAATTACCCCCCCCCCCCCCCCCCCCCCGATGCAAAAGTACGTACAAATAAGTGTTGAGCTGCTTTAGTACTTGTGTATTTGTTTATTAATGCAGAGGCATTAGACTTAGAATAAAACTGAAGGAAGCACTTACACACACGTCTTTATGATGAGGAAAGCATGTAAGACAATGGAGCATCCTCTATTATGTAGATGTAATCTTTTTATAAAACAGAAAATATGTAACAACTTGCAAACTTTGTCATATCAGATATGTGTGCCAGATGTTCCATTGCACCAGACAGCCGTGGATCGGAAAGACTCTTTGAAGCTTTGATTGGGTTTACTGTTTTCCACCGTTACTGTCAGCTTCTGGAGCCAGACGATCCAAATTTAGTCAATTGAAAAGGAATCCTTAGTGGAACTAAGGCGAGGTGAGTAGAAAGCACATCCACATCTCACTGTGATTTGTTGAGACACCTGTCAGCGAGAGAAACACGACCCAAACCAGACAAACAGGCGTTCTCTCTGGGAGATTTTTCAAAAGAAAGTACAACACGCATTACCATCCAAAAAGTGATATCAGATTCAGCACCTGTTGCCCAACACTACCCAGTCACTGCGTAACTGGCTGCAGAGCAACTCGGGGTAACACCTGGGACCACGTCCATATTCATCCCCAGGAGGGCTGCAACCTAAACTTCTGACAGCTCCCGGGTGATGAAAGGAGCTTTAAGGCACCTGACAACTGACACGTCACCCCCGTTTTAATACTGAACCAGACCCTTACTACGTGGTACCTGCTTTAACCCTTACTTCCACACTAACAACAACACATGATGGTATGGAGAGGCATCATATGCTGTGTGTGACGCTGGAACCTGGGTGAGGTGACAAAATAACCCGAGGCTACAATATGTTTCCATGGAAACCTCCCAAAACCCTCCGTCTCTGACAGGGTGAGCGCTGAGCTTTCAGTCTCTAACTAGAACATAAATGCTTAGATCACAATTCGGCACAATATGCAAACTGGTAGACGGAGCTGGTGAACAAACATGGCGCAGGCCAGGTCAAGGAAAGTGAAGACTGTTCTTCTTTATCCTTTACAGTGGAAAGTGTCACCTGGAGCTCTTCGATGGGCGGCTTGAGATAGCAGGGAGCGCTGGAATTAAGGGACCTTTTCAAGTTGCTGGACGCATTTTATTTCTTAAATACAGTCAAACTGTACAGGATGCATTAATCCATGCACACATCTTTATCCTAATCCAGGTACAGTAAGACATCCACATGACTACATGCCTGCTGGAAAAACGTATATTTGTATTTATATATAATATATATATATATATATATATAATTTATATAACGATATAGAGAGCTTAGTGTCTCCCTGAAAGATGCTCTTCTGCTTTAGCACCAGTGCTCTCCTCAAATTCCTCTGTCATCACATTTGAACAGTCTAATAAAATAGTTGTTGTCGCCTTCTGCTGTTTCTTTGTCGGTGATAATTCCCTCAGAGGACCTGGAAATCAATTTGCTAATTATTTGCTTCCTTCCGCTCTTTATTTGATTTGCTTTCTTTGACTCCTGCTTTAGTTTTCAATGGGCAAACAATGCCTTTTCACTTCCCTCATCTCGCAGCCCCTTTATTCTATTTTCTTTCACTTTGCCCCGTCTGCTCCATGCTCTTTCACGTACCCTTTCATCTCCTCTTCGCTACCTTTTATTGTAGTTTTCCATTCTTCTCTTTCTCATTCCTTAACCTCTTCTGCTCTGCTGTCCTCCTCCTTTCCTCTCTTTGTTCCACATGCTTTTGCCATTATTTCCTCCCTTTATCCCCCACTATTTCCTTCCCTTGTTCAATTTTCTTTCATTCTGTCTCTCTTTACTCCCTTTGACCTTTCTAAGAACATTTAACTCCCATACACTAGTGTTTCTGTAGCCTCACTGCAAACAAATTGCAGCTTATAGAGAATCTTTTCTTTCTTTTAACAGAGGAAACAAGTCGATTGAGATCATGTTAATGACTCTTGTAAGTAGGTGGACTTAAGTCAATTTAGATGTTGAATATGTACACTATAATTAAAATGTCTTAATTACTCATCAACGCACGTTTTGTTACTCCTAGAGAAGCGTAATATACAGCCACAAAAGAAACAGACGCCCGAGAGAAAAGACCCAAACACCAGTAATATGACTGAGTCGACCTTCTTCCACTCTCTCAGGCCTTCTCCTAAATTTGATCTTGCTTTTGTTCCTCAGATATTTGGTCATACTGTGGGTCAGATCCGCCCCTCCTGACAATAGCGGGAGTTTGTTGAACAGATTGTGTCTGCTTACAGACATAATCTTAATGTTACCACTGGCTCGCACTCTTCCCAATTTTGAATCTTGGCTTGAGATCCTGCAGAGTGAAAGAAACAGCAATGGAACCATCGAGCAGAGTGAAAGCGTAGTAAAAAAATAGCAATACATCAATGACAACAGTGCTGCAGGATTAATCACAATATGATCCAGATCCGGGCCTCTGTATGATCATCCAGAGATTTTGCAGGGCTTGCATTATCAGGGACATTCGTTGCATCCAAACAAATGCTCCTAATGTCTCCCTAAGCAGTATCAAAAAATGACAAGTGTGCATTACTCAACTTGACAGACTGCACAGGAAGATGTGGCGGGACACTGACGTAAATAAATCTGTGTGCGTGACAGGAGTGAAGTGCAGAGAAAGAAAGAACACATTTTAGGCTAAACACTGCTTGTACCGTAAAGAGGCTGTGCAGTCTGCTGTGTGGACTCAGATGTTGTGTGTACTGTCTGTATGGAGACAAAATGGATTGCAGAAATGTTTTCATTAGAAAAAATGTCCCTAAGAATCGTTGGAGAAATACGCAACGTCAATTCTGAGCAGAACAAAGGGAACTTTCATTTTGAACATAATCTTTCAGCCTAACTGGCAGCAACATAAAATAATAGTGTAGGAAGTCAGAGTGTAGCATGGACGGGACAGGGAGCTGACTGTGGGACAATAGGAAAGGCTGCCAGCTGTCATCTGATTTCCTAGATTAAAACTGGTTGTGCCCACTTTAGCTACTATTCAGTCTCCAGCTGCATTCTGGTCCAGACTCACCTTCACACTGCTGGTCTGCAGATGTCGTTGACCGGACCCTTGAATAAGACATATCGGAGGCGGAAGATAGGGACACATTTGTTGAACAAAACCTTTGGACAATGTCGATGTGTCTTCTGCTGTCTGTTATGATGCTGCGATGACAGCAGGCCTTAGCTTGGAAATGTCTTTTCACCCTGCTGCAGCAATGGCCTAAGGATGGCCTTGATGCATTAGCGTAATAAGGCTTTTAGCTTAGATCATGGTGTATGGGAAGAGATTGGAGGGACAACGTTCACATTACATAAGAGGGGCAGGTCTGAGTCAATATAACCCACTGATGTGACACACCTGGGAGAAGTTAGGAGAGCAATGGCGGAGGTGTTAAAGGGAAACTTGAGCACTACTTGTTTTACACATTTTGGGGCTGAAATGACTAAAACTCATCAAAAGTTTTGGAACTGACCCAGAAGATCACCTCCGACTGCTTCTGCCAACAGGCTGCAACAATATCCTTTGGGACAGATGCGCCAGTGAATTATTCGATGTGTCTGATAACATTATGGAAAGGATCCCTGCAGAGACAGACCTTTGGGTTAAACTCTTCTCTCCACCTCACGAGTCCACTGCCGTCTTCCTGCATCACCTCAACCTCTCACGAGATTTTGAGAACGATCTTTTCCTTGAGTGCGACTGCTGTTTCTGGTCAGCTCTTAAGTTGTTTGTTAAGTAAAGAAGAAGTCATTTTTGTAAATGTATGTTATGTTTTAAAATGTCCTAATATTTAGAAGTGTTGTGGTCGCACAATTTCTCCATCCTCCACAACGTTGGTCCCACTAGTTGTCAGATTACCATGAAATATGCTGTGGACATTCATGGTCCTTCCAAGAGGATTTGTACAGATTTGGGTGACCAAATTAGTGGAGATTCATCTTACTGTTTTGGTGACTATCCTTTAACATTAGGGAAAACCCTACACTTCTAGCATCACTAGTAAACAGGCTGTAGGATTAGCAAAATCATCAGTATGTCATTGAATCCAACACATTGACACGTGGTGTAATGAGTATTGCAGCCTCTAGAGGGACTTTCTGGTGCTCTTATCTCTACGTAAATCTGTTTGACTGCAGAATGTCTCCCAGTTTACTGATACCAACTGGCACATTTGTGAGCATGTGGTTGACAGATGCATGCCAATACAGTGTGCCGCACAGGTCTCATGCCTCCCTCTGGACTGTCTCAGTGCCCAGGGAGGAGAGGGCAGAGAGCACAGGGACATGTGGAGGGTCGAGCTGGGGCCTCTCTGCTCCCCTGCTCAGCTGTGGCTCCAGGCTGTTGCAGAGATCCACGAGCCATCTGCAGTCCGAAGAGGCACATGAGCCTTTATAATAATGAATCTCTCTGATCAATCAGCAAAATGCATTTCAACATGAATGGATTTGTTTGACTTAAATAAATGAAAAGAAATGAATGCTTTGTTCATGTGGTTGTGTACAGTAAGCATAAACATGCACTGTAGTTTTTAATATGAACTATTTTATATGAATGCTGAAATGTTTGTGGAAACATTTGTGAGTTTAAAATCAAATCTCATTTGTTTTGTGAATGAGGCTGAACAATTATTGATCCACCACCATCCCTCTGAAGCATCAGCACGTCTACATGATGAGTGAATGGATTTTCATTATCTCCGTATTTTTTAAGCTGTCTCTGTTACTCGGCGAGGCATCAGTCTGTTGGCCTTTCTTTGCTTCTCCCAGTTTATAATTTGGTGCTTTGAGAGCATCTTTGTACTCCCAAGCTGATCATGAAACTTTGGCAAAATCATTTTCATGTTCCTGAAAGTAAAGGCTCTTTTCAGTGAGAAAAAAGATAGAGTGAAGAAGGCTGAGATCAAGAAAGTGCCCAGTGCTCTTTTGAAGAGGTTTGTTTGGAGTTGGAGGGACTCTTGGTGTAGTTTCAGTCCCAACTCGTCCACCTTAACTGGAACGCTTCCTGATTATTTTGTATTGACAGATCTAATAATGTAATCTTTAAAAAAGATATTGCAATCAGTCGTGCCACAAGATAAGGACTGAACAACGTTACAGTTCCAAAAGTGAGTGTGATTTAAAAGGTGATGGTATCACTAATCTTTTGAACACTGAAGAACAATTAAATCTTTCAAATACCAGCAGCAGGCAACCCGTTGTGGGATATGCGAATATGTTATTTCACGTTACACAGTGTATGGTCAAGTAAACAGGGGCATCCAGTTCTCATTAGTAGGCCTGTAAGACAACAACTAAACACACTTATCTTCCATTCATTTGATGCATGGGAGGTTCCTGCTGTTCAAGTCATTAGGTAGATTGCGATAATGACTTGTTGTTGGTGGAAACGTTGTTTTACAATGGCACCTTTGTCGTGACAAGAGCAAATCATTTCCACAGACTGCACAGCTTTGTGTCTGTAATGACAATGTCTGTTTTGAATGCTCTCGGAGGACTTCAGAAGACCGACACTACGGTGGCAGAAAGCCTCTCTGTTCCTTTGTGTCGCCACAACAAGAGCTTCCAAGGCAAATGGTTGTAATGATTTCTAACCTTGTTTTTATTCAACACATTCAGCTACAACTCACTGGCGCCGACAGAAATGCTTTGGCTTCAAAGGAAATTGATTGTGTTTTGAGAAAAAAGACAATCTGC
Organism: Nannoperca obscura; assembly: GCA_036024295.1. Taxonomy (NCBI): domain Eukaryota; kingdom Metazoa; phylum Chordata; class Actinopteri; order Centrarchiformes; family Percichthyidae; genus Nannoperca; species Nannoperca obscura. The sequence goes on from JAVQJL010077209.1 coordinate 5,866, forward strand.
TTCTTGTTGCGTCTCTTCTGTGGCTGTATAGTAGTCAAGGGCAACACAAGACATACACAACTGCAAACACACACCGAACCCTGACATGATTAATTATTATGTTTAATTATAATAGTACTCGGAAGGAAATTGAGCCTTTGGATAATATGTGTGATTACTTATTTTATATTGTGGACAATATATGACAACGGCTGCCAAGAAAGATGTGTAAAGGTGTAAAGCTCTCTACAATGGCTCTACATTCCATGCCACAAAACCACAATATAAGTCAACCATGTAATATTTTGCCACCTTATGTTGTACCTTACTGCTCTCTGCTGTCGCAGCAGGTCTGGCCCAGAGCATCGTTACTGCAGCAGCCGATCATATAATTATTATTATTACATACCAGCATTTTTATTTCTACCTGAGATAAATTAGTGAGCAGCAGTGAACAGAGATGACTTCATATGTGGCTCTGCTCACTGACATCATTGGTAAATACCCCGATAATATGGAAAAGGGCGGCGACACAAAGCTCTTAGCAAGTCATTTGCAGTGAGCTTTCTGAATCAACTGTTGGAATTACAATCGGGATTCCTGCACTGAAGGTTTCCCCAGCAGCAAGAAAGGGTCGTCTGCAGGAGACACTACACGCAGGATATACATCTTCTGAACAGCTAACACTGTAGCCATTGCAGGTGTCATCAGTGATATTCTTCCCCCTCAAATTTGTCAATATTATTTTTCTTTTTGTACGTGTGTGTGTGTGTGTGTGTGTTGAAGGGGAGGGGTGGATGTCTCTGCCTCAACAGTGATGTAGATTAGCGTATACTGTAGTTTTGTATGTAAAGTACTTGTGCATACACCAGTATACACACTCTTCCATTCAATTGCTTTTTCACACTGTGCTGACACACACACATACACACACACACACACACACACTTTCACACGTACAGTTTGATGAGTGCATGATGTGTGAGACCTACCAGTGACCCAGAAGAGTGAAGTGAAGCATTCTGACAGTCAGAGTGTGTGTGCATGTATGTGTGTTTTTATATGTACTTTGTGTGTGTGTGTGTGTGTATGTGTGTGGAAGGGATCCCAAAAGAGCATTTGAGGGTAGAGGAGGCCAAACAAGATCTTAACCTCCTCCCTTTCCTCTCCAAAATACACTCACACACACTTTTTCAGACATGCACATGTGCACGAGCAAGCATACACATGCGTGTGTGTGTGTGTGTTTGTGTCTGTGTTCATGGCTGTTTAAAGCTACGGACACACACATGCAGAGGTGACATCTGGAGTGTTTCTGCCTCACTGCTGTTGTTTCTCTCCTGGTTGGACTGACAGCTCTCTCTCTCTCTCTTTCTCTCTCTCTCTCTCTTTATTTAATTTTCCTTTTTTAAAATAAAAGCTTTCTGTGTTCAGTCGTTGGTGTGCGTGCTAATGTGTTGTAATGCCCGGGACAAGTGATCTCTTTAATTTATGTAAGTGTGTCTGCCATTAGCTGGTAAAAAATTAAGGAGCTGTAAGAAGTCGTTGAGGCGCCAGTCGCCCGTGTGTGCGTCACCTTCAATTACATACTTAGACCACTGAGCCATGTACTGTGTGTGTTTATGTGTGTCTGCAAATACTCAAGAATGGAAAAATAATAACAAATGGGAGTAACCGTTTCCATTTGACAACTAAAACCATGTTCAAACCAAATCACATAGAAATATATAATATACTCAAAAATACTGTGTCTGTATAAATAAGTGTCTGGACATTCTAAAGAATATCAAAACAGTGTCAGCAAATATTAAACCTGGAGAGTGATGCACCTGATTCTCATCGACTCGTTGATTGTGAGCCACTTGCATGGAAGTACATCAGCAGACAACACGTTCACAGAGCTCCTGCGTTCCACATTGAAGCGCTTCGGTTTGTTAAACTCTGACAGTGGGGTTTGTGTCAGTGCTCCGGGCACAAGTTGCACCCACTGGCATGAATATATATATAGAATGTATATACATATATGTACACTATTACAAACACACCATGGCATGCTATGCATTTATGTAAAATGATTGCAACTATATCCAGTAGTCTGACTCAGCAAGTAGCCTGCCACTGGTGGACTATTTCAGTCTTCGTTGCCATGAAAAACAACAACAATAACAACAACAACCACCTCCGAGCTCACAACATACTCGCATCAGTATTCAACCAAAAGCACAATCTCATCGTACAATTAACCAAAGTGTTAAGTAGCCTAAACCTATGTGGGACTCAGGACTCCAACCTTCCAGCACTTTGTTCACCCATAACGTCCTCGTAGCAATTACTTCTCCTCCAAAACTATTTACTTTTTTAAGATTTATTTAAGAGACAGGGCTGATTACAACTTTGACTTACAGATGTGTGTAATCATGTTAGTACAAGTGTTTTTACTTTATAAACCAAAATATAGTGATATTGCACACCTTTCATTTCAATTCATTTCGCTATTATTGATTCAATAATGATTCTGAATCTTAATTCTAAATAACTCTGGGGTCGTAATGAAATGTTTGCACATGTGTATAGGCAACATATTGCACACTGTGCAGTGCTCTGGTACCTACAGTCGGTGTTTAGCATCAACTGTACGTAGCAGAGGTTTATACCATCCTGGAATAATCAGTGTAACCACATCACTCACTAATGTATTGTCAAGTACAACAGATCCACTGCATGAACGATGCAGTGTTTTCTGTGCTGGGAACTGCACTGTGGGAGAGACTAGATTCTTGATCCAAAACTCCTACAAGCCCTCCTTTATTACCTGCAGTTCAACTCATTTATCCCAGAATGCCGAGCTCATGTGTACTGACTATGACACGCTTCTGTTGTTTCTTTTTTTTTCTTTTACTTTCTTCGGTTTCTTTCAATTACAAATAATGAAAATGAGCAAACGTTTTGTTGTATCAGCTGGAAAATCAGTTTTTACATCAGTCTTTATTAACAGCAATTCACAAGTGGGCAAACAGAGTCGTGTCTGTCAAGACTGAAGAAGTTACAACTTCCAACAACATCTTTTGTGTAATTTTAAATGCTGTTATTGAATTTCTAATAATATATGTCCAGAGGGTGGTGCTAGAACAAAGAGGAGGTGTTTCTCATTGGACGAACCAAGAGTTCAGTGAAGTTCATTGAATTATTCGATTTTGAATCTTTGTAGAACTTTTTAGCTTGATAGTGGCACTAGAAGAAAGGTCAGACATAATGGGATTCAGCATCTTGTGACCATGCATATTCACCCTCAGTATCCTTATAGAAATAACATCTATATTGGGCGATTCTGCACCTCGTGAATTACGTCCATTGCCAACTTTCTGTGCCAGTGCAGGAAGTAGACTGCCATTTAAATAGCAAGGTGGTGGTATGATATGTTAAATCCTCAACCAGACTCATTTCTGACCAATCACAGTGGCAGAGATCTTTTAAGATCCTTTAGACATGCCGCATGTAAACACAAGCTAATGATGTCTGCATGCTGCAACAGCTTGATCCCTGAAAAGGAAATCCAGACTGATTGAAATGCAGCACTGAAAATGCCGTGTGTGGTTAGAAAGCAAACACGAGAGTCAAACTTTTCTGGAAGTGTAAGGTGGTGCATTTCAAGCAGAGAATAAGCCACTTAAAAGCTAACATACATTTATAATATTGCTTTTCATCATAAACAACCAACCATTATGCACATGGTGTTTATTTCTTGTAAGCTGTGATTATAATAATGATCATGATCTCACACTGTGCTGGTAATGCACTTATAATACTGTGTAATGCCTCACAATCTTACTTAATGCCAAATATATAACTATTTAAGACTGCAACAAAGGACAGCAATAAACTTACGGGTAGAAGCATCTTTTAAGTCCAAAATTCACATTTCCATTCCATAAAATTAAGCAAATTTACGCTCCACAGAGGATAAACCTTCCCATTTTCAGGCTTTCCTTTAGTGCCTCCATCAGGTCATATTGTCCATTGCACACAAAGTAGCTCATTCTAGTCAGCATACTGACCACCACTAAGTCTAAATCATTATTGTTGTTCCATCCTACACATTCATATTATTGGGTGTAATGAGCATTGCCACCTCTGGAGTCCACTAGCAGGGCTTTAGACATTAACAGGGAAATTGTGCGCCACTTACAACCACTATCTTGTCTTTGTTTTGTATCTGATTGCAATGAACCATGTGGCAAAGTTATTTATAAATGGTAGCTTTGTGCCAAGAACACAGAAGACAGGACAATAGCAGAAAGAAGGAGAAAACAGACACTTTCAGATGGCGAGCGATGATAAAAAAGTAATATTCTACTTCCAAATATCCACTCACGAGCACACCTGGTGACGCTTTCACGGCTACAAACTCTGCTGCCATGATCACTGGAAAACACAGGAAACACCCCTCATGTATCTGCTCAGTTACCAGTGAAGACACTAATCATGTTCACTCCATGTGCTTGTGGCTATTAGTGCTGGTGTTTGGGAATTGGACTTTTTGGTAATGAGGTTAATTTGCATAGTAAAGCACAAAGTATATATATTCTACCTCATTTAAATATGTGAAAATAGCACCAGAGCACTGAGACGCCATTTGCTTAGCAGCGCAGTTAGGGGTGCGTTTCAGCCTTTTGTGGGTGCTTTGACAATTACAGTGTTCTTTTGTCTTATTTGTGCAGGTCTAGCGGCATCAACAGCCGCATAATCCTTTTGTGTATTCACCCAAGAGTGTTATTTTTTGGCTATACATTGAACTGCATCAATAGTTGATGCTGCACACTTTGCTAGCTGTGATGGGGCCGTACAGCATCTGGACTTTGTGCATCTGTTAATTTACAAACACATGAATCCAAACAGTCCCTTTTCCTCCTCCTTTATGTTGTAAGTCATTCATTATGGTTCACAGAATAAACCTGCTTACACTGTGATTTATCAATCATGCTGTCCCATTCATTGTATCAATTAATTGTGTGCATTTTTCATTTAAACATAACTTTATAACTTTATAAGTAATGAATGACAGCAAGCAATAGAGCTGTTTGACCTAGTAAATACCTCAAGCACAGTTTCAAAAGACACACTCTATATTTGATGCAACTTTCTCTAAGACGGTGCCTTCTGTTTTCTCGTCAAAGTCAAATTATGCACCATAACTCAGTTCATAAGGACCATCTGTTACTGATGTTGTTTGGTGGAGTTTGGTAGAAATATGTCAACATGAGAACTGTTTTTGTTTGGCTGTACAGATTTCTCTGATCAAAGTTGGAGTGCGGCTCCCCACTGTGATGAAATAGAGGCAGAGGACTCCCAGCGCTGGGCAACTGCAGTGGAGTTCACAGAAAGACACAAGAACAGAGGTATCCACACACACAAACACACATGTAAATTACCCACTGTAAATTCTCACTTCTTTTGATGGAACCACACGTGAAATGGGTGGCTTTAATGTCACTGCTGATCTTCGGATTTGTAATAAAAAAATGCTCCAAATAATCTCAATGCAAAGGGACACGGGTAGTTTGAGGCGACACAATTGCCTCGTGGTCAGAACACAATTTGTCCACCAATGAATAGTTTCAGTGCTGGACATGATGTTGCCGCCCCCGTCTGGAACAATGCCAAAGAATGATGAATCCCCAGTGCTGGCACAGATGTGCTCGTCACTTCGGGGTAGTGCACCAGCGGCCTCCTCCTGTGGCCTGGACGCCGGTTTGCACGGCTGTGACGCAGGTTTTGGTAAAAGTTTCTTAAACTCGTCACACCCCTTTCTGCTCGAATGTAGCGCCGTTCACCTGCTCTGCGGTCTCCTTCCATATGCCGTTCATTTTTGTGAGGTCATAATGCCACTGCGTCTGCAACAGATGACTGGGCTGTTTCAATAATTCATTTATTTGTTTTTTATTCATTATTTCTGTGTCACTGCAGTTCTTTCTAGTTTCCTCACTGTCTGGTGGGTGTTCTCCCCTGACTGATATATTTCTGAGGAGGTACCATTATTATTTTATATATACTTTATTTAAAATAAAGGCCGTGGCAATGCACATACGTACACATTATCACATTCATTTATTTCTTCTCTTCTTCCACCACCGCTGAGCAGGAAACCATCTATCAAACTCCTCTAGCCCTTTGAAAACCGACCTTTTTTAACGTTTTTACATCTGCTGTACTTTAAACTCAAACTTTTCACTAAAATGTAAGTAAAAGATGTTCCATCAAACAGTTGTATAAGCTCAAACTGTTACATCACCTAATATTATAGTTAAGAAGTGAGAAGAAAGAGGGAGGTAAGGCCTCGTAAGGCCATGCTATTCATCTGCTGAGTATAAGGGTTGGGCCAGTCGTGCTCGTCAGACTTATGTCTTGCTTTCTCTCTCTGCGTAACTCTTTCTCTCCCTCAAAGCACTTCACATGAGAAGCAAATAGGGTGCCTCTCACAACCATCATTAAAAAATCATTATCATCTCTCATCTCTCCCTGACCTTTCACTCAGTAAGCTGGGCATTCATTTGACATCAAAAAGTTCACAGCCATCTATCAATCGGTCCATCAACCATCTATCTGCATGCCCGTGTTTTATTACAAAGTCATCCAGAAAATGTCTTTATGGCACCATGTGTAAATGGTCTGCAGTTAATATGGAGAGTCTTGGTTTGTGCTGCAAATGAAAACATCAACACACCTTTCAATGAAATACACTAGTTTGTGTATTCTTTTTAGCCTCCTTTTAGCCTCCAGGGATGTTAATGTCAGTCAGTCCACTTAAAGAGTGAACTAATGACAAATCAGATATCCAACAATGTAATTCAACGCCAACCCCATCTCACAGTCTTCGTCAGCAAATGTCGTGTCAACAACAAGTGGTCGTGTATGAGGAGGGAGTATATCCCTCGTCTCAGTTTGAAGTTTATCTTTACTGATGGGAATGAATGTCCTCCTCGATGGTTCTCTGGCAGTTCACTGACTCTAGTCTGTAGGTCACAGACGGCCGGTGTTTGTGTCAGTGTTCATTCAGCCTCTTGCCCAGCTCAGTATCCCTAGGTTTTACATTCATATCGGAGGAATCCGACAACACACAAGTTAGATCCAGTGCCAACGTTCTCTGCCACTGCAGGAGGTAGCATGCCCTTTATGAAGTGCAAAGTTAGGTTGTGGAGGTCGAGGTGGTGGATGGGTATGTTGTGCATCCATGCCAACAAATTCTCCAAATTAAACCAAAAAATGTGTTGTTTGCCATGCCCTAGATGTAGCACGACACATTCAGTAGAGTATTTTCTGATTTGATTCCAACAGGAATAATCTGTGGTATTCCAAAACCTTTACAAATCACTGTTATGATGAATTTAAAAAAATCCCTTTTATGATGTGACAACTCTGTTTAATGTTTGGTTAGTTTTATGCACAAAACCTCTTGGTTAAGGATAGAGAAACGTTGTGGTTTGACTTTACTTTGTTAAGGTTAGGGGACCTTTGTCATCATTGTTACAATATTAACCACGTGGTTAAGGCTTGTGAACAATCTTGGACATGCTTTAATAAAACAATGTAGGAAACAGGAATCTAACAATGGTCGTAACGTCACCCGACTTCCGTCTTTGCTCCCATCATAATCCCTACCACCTAAAGGCTTTGTCTGTTTAGGGCGCTTGCAGCAACAGCTAATGCTGTCTCCATGTGCAGATCTTGTAGAAAGAATAGGTTTTAAAGTGTTTCCAGTGGACAGTATCATGGTTTTCATTGAACGTAATCCCGGCGTTTTGCAGAATCATCCAGTACCATCCTTAATGTGTAGTTACCAGGGTCGTGCCATTTCACCAACGTAGTGTTTCCCACAGCTGTCACATGTGATGCCGTAAATCACTCAAGTCTCAATGGGTCCTGTCTGTAGGCTGTACCAGCGGAGATCTCGAGGGGTTGAATGGGTTGTGGTGAGTGCGGACTCCCAGTAAAATGTTCTGAAAGTCCAGGGAGCCCCCACTGGGATGGTCCCAGTGGACCCTGCTTAGTTAGCGGTGTCTGCCCTGGTCTTATATCCGGACGGGATTGTCATCATCCGCTGGACCCGTCAGACTTGCTGAGCCTCCCTCTCTCGATCCTCCTCCTCACTTACAGATTGTCCTGCTCTGTGTACAACATCTATTATGTTGTAAGTGGTGGTTTGAGTTCTAATTGAAATTGGTCTGGGTTTCCTGTGCAATGTGATCTTAACCCCCCCACCAATACTGTAATGGTTTGGCATGAAATGTGGCACAAATGTTCATGTTTGCTAGAGGAGAAATCCTAATGACTGACTGCATGAAGTCCAGATAATCCCGTGTTCCACCAGAAGTTCAAGATGTCCACTTGTTCAAGTTGTTTAAGTGGTTCATGACAAGAAACCACTTAATCTCATGTTATAAATGTTATGACATGCTTCTATATAAATATAAATAAAAAAAGAACTTAATTGAAAACCATAGTAAATATTATCAAGTTAACATTTATATAATTATCGGCAGAAAATTAGCTTTTGATAGGTGTCCGAGTGAGAACTGAACTAAATAGCCATAAAACATATAGCAAGATGCAATTGCAAGCAATGTGCTATTACCTATTTATTCTATAATGTAAGTAGCATCACTGGCATTGGTTCATAGTGCATGTCTAAATATATTGATTAACAGTAGTTCATCAGTCCCATTCTTTCCTCATTTATTTTCCAGATCACAAGATTTTCCTGTCATGTTCTCATCTGGTTGCCATGTTCCTTAACATCATCCATCAGCCACTGCGGAGCAATTAGAGCAACTATTAACCTATACAATGAGTGTTGATTGATGTGTTGCCGCTCACACTGAAAAGCTCATATTTGTCATCATGCCACTCGGTTACTCCTTCTGTTTTCTAATCGCAATGATTAATCAAACATATTGGATAATTAACCTATTCAGTTTCTATAGATACAGACACAGTTTTGCACGTCTGTATGATGACTATAGACTGTTCATTTTCTACTGTGGTCCCATTCTTATGTGTTTTTTATTACTACATACATGAGCGTGCTGGTTAAAACAAAGCAGTCAGTGTGTTGTCATGCCTAATTGGTTAGAGCTGCACTAATTAATCAATTTCCCAATTAATCAGCCCAGTATTGACGTGTTATTTATAATGTCAAGTCTGTTCACATAGAACAAGATGATGTGTGCAGTTTTATCACATTCAAGCATTATTATATCATCATAATCATTTGATTGGATGGGGAATTTAAATAGAAATAAATATATAGATGGATATATATCACCATCAGCTTTGTTTGGCAACTCCTTGAGAGCTGATGTAGACACAACAAATCCTAATCAAGTCAAACTGTTAATACTAATAACAGGGGATGGCATGACTTTTAAAAATATTCATGTTCAAATAAAATCTTATAACATGTATAAATGTGTTGCTGTCTGTGCATCATGGAGACAAGAAAAGTGAAACAGCAGCAGAGCCAGACAGGGTCTTCATGGCTGCTTTGCCTCTTTTAGTCCAAATATCACAAATCAAGCTGCTAAAAGTTATAATTCTTCCACTCTTCTGCATCGGAGAGCAGCAGCAGAAATCAATGCGTGAGTTCAGCATGTTAACCCAAACATTTAAAAATACTCTGGTGGCATTATGACATTCACTTACTAAAAGAATGAATAAATACATACAAATAATAAAGGGCAAACTAACTAAAGTTCTGCTCTCCTTCTGGCTGGACTACACTCTGCCTCACGCCACGAGGAGCTGCAACTATTTAAGTTTCCCAGGAGTCTTGTCCTCCTCTGCTCATTTCTTACACAACGGTTCTACTTTATACTTCCAATTATTGGCGTCCATGTCTTGATTGGCTCATAAGAGGTATGCAGATCATTGGGTTTACAATAAGGTTAGTAGATAGTGGTCTGTTTTTATTATCATCCAATGTCAACGTCTGGCCTGGAGCTTCCTCCCTGTCTTACCCCTGAATAAGTCTCTACCACCTGATCGGCACGTTTGTTTCCTTTGCAAATATTCTGGATTCATCCATGTTTTTGTAGGGACTGAAATGTGCAGCGTGTCCCAGTTCTTCCACCCTAATTCCACTCAGTCAATGTCCTCACTTTTAGTTTAAAAGCTTTGTCACTTTGGAAAATAATTAACAGAAGCGGAAAACACTATTTGAAACATCTTTGCTTTATTTTTAATGTGTTGAATGAATAATAAATTGTAAAATGATAAAGATACTACAAAAAAGCTCAAATTGACCTCATGGAGAAATGTGTGATGATTCATTTGAACACATTTTGGCAGGTGTGGATGATGTCTAGGCACTACTTTTTCCTCTCTGTCTTAGTTATCCACTTAAATTCAGTTACCTGCTATAAAAGGCTGTAAAAACAGACCTGAAGTCAGTTTACCTTTTCTATAAACGAGATCATTTTGAGGTGAATTTATAATACATATTACTGAGGTTAAATGGCCATGTAATTGTCTTTCTATTTGTAGATGCACTGTGGGATTGTGCTCCCTTCCCTTCGCTTAATGCTCAATTCACCCCATAAATGCTGAGAGCTTCACGTTTTAAATCTGGAAAGTCTGAATCAACATTTAGGCCACAGATGTAATGAGCCCTGATCAAGGCCTGGCCTTTTGCATTCTTTTTTGGCATCTTTTGTTGTTAACAAAAGGTTTGCCCCCTCAGGGCCCCTCGCTGGGATCTTATGCCAGCAGTGTGACACTTAAATACAGTGATCCCAGCATGCCCATTACTGTACTGTATTCTACAGTAACGCTTTTTAAATACTGCATTCAGCTGCCTCTGGCTGGGAGATGGCCTACTTCTCTTTCAGCTCCGTGCATCTGGATACTTGAGGACGAAGTGAGCTAGAAAGGTTGCAAATATACAACTCAGTGTCTTCAGTAATCATATATGTTGCTACACCTGTTTTTTATTTGTTTGACTTTATTAGAGATGCATCACGTGACATGACATAAAATCCTGTTCTCATGTCAGATGCCAAGATTTGTTTAGATGTTCCTCCTTTTTGTGTAGTGTTTTAAACACTAACACTAAAATTCACATTTAAATCTCTTATTTACTTCCTGGATGGTTTCACACAGACAAATAAGGGAGGGACATGACATGATTAGGTCTTAATAAAATCACTAATAATTTCCATCTACAGGAAACTAACAATGCAAGGCTGTAGGAAATATGATATATATATATATATATATATACATATAATTTTTTCCAAACACTTAAAGCTGCAGTTTTCTAACTTTTATTCTCATGGCCTCCAGTAAAGCAAGTGAAGGGGGAAAGTTTCCACATGTTTTATTCCAGCCATTTTCTTCTGGTTTGGATGACACTATATTTACCCCATTTAGATTCCACAGATGATCCTGAGCCCAAGGGTAGTATATTTACTAAAATCAGTAAATACACACACCAAAAGAGAAAGTAAGAACCTTTAAGACACCCCAGGGTAAAGCGTGATGCAAAACACTGATCTCAGTCTCACTGGAGCCTCTCGCTGTAGATGCTTCTACTGTAAACCGCGCAGAGTAAAAAGTGTGGCCCAAATGGCTGATATTTATGTTCATGTACGATAAATGGAATGATGAATGCCACTTTTATCCGCTGGCTTGGCGTGTGTTTTCCAACAAGATGATGAATGGTTGGCATTAGACGGCTTTCTTAAAAGGCCTCTCTAGGAGAATCCGTTGGCTCTGATAGTGAAATCATCACTCTGAAAAAAAAGAGTCCTGCGTGGAGCGAAGAGAGGGAGAGGGTGCTTCAGAGAACCATCAGCGTTTGGAAAACCACTCCAGCATCATCATCAGGGAATGCAAATAAATGATTTTTGTGGCTTTATAGTTTAATAAAATGACAAATCCTGTATTTCCTAAAGCAGTAAATGATGAAAAGAACCTTAAAAGATTTAATAAAACCGTTCCTCTGACTCAGTACGTATTTTTTTAAACATCTTGTGCATATCTTTCTCTTAAATAGTGCCCTCCCGAAGTGATTCACCCATTGTGTCCACTCGTTGTGTCCATATTAAAGGCCTGTTCAGTGATTCTTTGTCTACTAGAAGCCCATCAAAAGAAATCAAGAGAATCTCTTTACTTAAACATGTACTTATATTTATTAAGGTAATTTCTATACTATATTTTTGTAAATAATTGTAACCAAATACATGATTTACAATTTAAAGGGTAAGGCTGGTGTCATTCTGCATTTTCTTGTCGTCAATAAATGCCATGAGGAGACCAAAACTAACAACGAGATTCTTTTTGACGTGCCTACCCTGTCAGCAGCCACCAGGTCACATTAAAAAGTAGATTAGTAGATTTAAATCACTTCTGGTTTGGTTTATAGAATAACATAAATAAAATAATGTTTATTTTAACTGAGGAATCAGAAGGAGGGAGATGAACACCAGACACAACACTAGGTTAATAGACTTTACTTTTATATTTTTACTATCTCATTCGGTTACATTTGAAAGAAACAGCAGATAGATGAGACTTGATGACACTGTTTTCTACACATTTGCTGTTGTGTGTGTGAAACTACAGCGCGGCTGATTCATGTGTTTTGGGACGACAATGGAGCTCCATGGACGGAGGAATAAGAGATCAGGCTTTGGATTGTTGGTTTAAATCTGTTCATGACATTTGTTGACAGTAAAAGAAAATCTATTATTCATTATAAAAAATCCTATTTGTGTTTTTTTTAAGGAAAATTCTATGAAATCAACACATTTGTCTTGTTATTAAGAAGTTGTGTTTTGGCTTCATTAATTGTGATTATTATTATTTGAAGTGGGTTTAACTTCCTTAAATACATGCTGGTTGAACACATGCAATCATGTTTGTTTACACGCAGTCATGAGAAGATGTCAACTTATTTTATAAGATTTGCTGAAGAACTGACAACTGCAAAAGGGTCTCATGCTTTCCTGCCCTGACAACAGGAAACGTCAAATAAACAGCTCCACCTGGCCGGCTAAACAAAGTCAAAGGCAGCACTGGTGGCTCTCCACATGACACGAGAACTACAGTAGAAGTTTGGTTGAACCTGAGATGCACACTGATTGTAGTGAAGTGTAAAGCGCCTCACCTGACTGTTAAGTGCACACAACTGTGTACAGTTGGTACTGTTGTGCATCTTTCCCTCTTCAGTGTGGCCCGCGCTCGGGTCAATTTATACGATAAGGAATTTTACGTGCTGGTCAGAAGTTACTCTCATTGGCGCCTCTCTGTCGTGCTCCACCAAACCATGCACTTACCAAAAGCCCACTGGTAAAGAGGCATTCAGCCCCCTATCTCCCCAACTCCCCCCTTAATTAGGTGATCAATTATTAACACACCAATAAACTTCCTGAATAAGTAATGGCGTCAAGGCTTATGTGGAGTTTCAAGCCCACTGCCCAGACATTTGGTCAAATATTTGTTATTGGTGTCTGTCGAGGAAACGCTGTTGTTTATTGGCTGAAACATTGAGGTAATTTTGATTTTGAGCTTGTCATTGACTTTAGCCGAGGGAACAGTGTTATTAAATTAGATTTCAGGTTGGCTTGTTACCAACAAACTGACAGGAAAAAAGAAGAAAACACATGCGGGGGTTTGGAGAAGACAACGTTTGGAGGTGGTGAGTGTTCCTGTTTTCTTTCTGGCCTTTTAGATCTTCAGGCTGCTTTTCTGCTTTTCTACTGAGCTATTGAGAATTTTCCAGACTGCTAACTGTGTTCGTTAATGCAGGATGTTCTGTCTGAATCTGAGCCGAACGACTCATCATTATCACAATAATAAACTTGAAAAGTCCAGGCTGCATCACTAATAACAGTAAGGTCGCGGCTGTGACCTCCAATCAAAACCAAAGTCTTGCCTTTGAAGGCTTAAGTTTTCAGTTTCACTTCCTTAAATCTTTGTGTGAAATATGACTCATATGTTCACGTTGCCCTTGCACTGCTGATCCTGTACACATCCCTTATTGTGACTGTGTGGATCTGTGCATGCACGCCCTTGGGCTGCTGCACTGACTGATGTAAAACTCTGAAATGCTAAATGGTTCAATCTTTTCTATGACATTATTACAGGATGTTATTTTGTTCTCAATCTTAAATTCTAGTTGCACAAACCTAACAAATAACCGCATCCTGCATGCATTTCTTTTAACAAGAAAAAGTCTGATATTAAAAAGGTCTATTATATTTAACCTTATATAATAAGGTGTTGACAAAAAGAAAGCTGTCAGTGTGTCTGAACACAAACAGATCATTCGTTCACACTCAAACAAATATTATTTTGTCCTACTTGAGAAAAACATACCAAACAAAACCTGAAATTTGATTAAAATAGCACAAAGTATGAGAATGCTATGCTGTGATTCTGCAGGAATAAGTCTATGCAGCTTTTCTTGAAGATTATTATTATTATTTTTTGGACCAATTTCACTTCAACCCCTCACAAATATTTGGTTTTCTATTTATTCTATTCATCTGTGTTTGGGTTCACCTCCCTTTTCATACAGCAGATATGATTTGACCCTGGCCATCAATTTATTCTGTAATTGTGAGAATAAAATAATTACACACGGTTGATTTATGTATTCTCAAAATCTAAAGATTTCAAGGGGAAGAAACCAATCTCCTGGTTAGTTAGCTACTTTTCTTTTTAAAATCTTTTCTCTCTTGACACAAATATTGCATATAATAATGATATTGTATAATTATATTAATCACAAATGTGATTTGCATACCATAACTCTGCTGCCAAAACATGAAACATACCCATGTTTATTTTGAAGTTCTGTTCTCTTTTATTTGAATATACTTTTTAATATAACAGGAATATTTTCTTATGCCATGAAATCAAAAACATGCAGTTTGTCTTGAGCTGATCCTGGAGGATGAAGAATCTCACACGTACATTTGTGGTCAGGATGGTTGATTGCAATGAAACAGTTGTGCTGAGAGATGGTGGGTTGTGGCCGAGCCCTCATCCCGTGTCGGACTGTAACATTTACTAACCTCGTAAAATACTAAATGACAGCGATGCAGTTTGGAAGTGGATAGGCTGTTACTTGATGGACACCTTTAGTTCCTGTAGTTCCTGCTGTTATTCAATGTTCTTTAACCTGGTGGTTAGTACACGTGCACAGCCTCTGAAAGAGGTAAAGATTTTATTCTAAATAAAAGCTGTCACTACAAGAGAGAGCCAGCCGTCTTTGTGTTCCACTGCTCAAATATAACGCTTTAACATAGAGAAAGAAAAAGAGGGGAAAGCCCTCTTCCCATAATAAATACCCACAGTTTTTGTTAAAAGAAAACGTACATCAGTCAGATGGAAGTTTCTGACACTGAGAGGCTTTGAAACATCTCAAAGTGGGACTATTTCATTTCTCACCAGTCGATTTCCTTCACCCCTTCACTGCTGTTTCAGGATTCTTACATAAACATCAAATCTTCCCAAAAAAGTCTGGAGTCCTTTCAGTTGAATGTGAAGAAAGACAAAGACTAACGTGCCGCCTGTACACGAATGAAATACCATACCGCCGTTTCCGGAAACATTCAATCTTCGTAGAGTGCAAACATTTGGAGACATAAAAACATCGGCAGCGATCGTTCAGGGCGTAAAACAACCCGTTTATATTTTTACGCATGTAACATCGACCGGAGTCTCACCTTAACTGAGACTACAACCCTGACCCCACCCGTCCTCTCTCCTACACCTGACTAGTTTTAACACAGTGAGGGAGCGCCCCGCGGCCGTTGTGAGAGGTCATGTGAGTCGTGTTGGACTGATGAACGACACATTTCATTGAACACTTTGTTGAGAATTTGCTCGACGAGCTGCTTCAGAGGTCCAGCCACAGTGTGATTTGCACAACAGGAGCCTGCCACCAGATTCCATCTCACTTTGCATTCCTCATCAGGCCGACTTGTTCATTTGGGAGAGGAGCTCCATCTGCCTCCGCCATCACAGCGCTTTCATCTGGCTCCCGCTGAGCCCTAATAACTTCCTCTATTGTTCATCTCCTCTGTTTCTCCTCTCTCCCTTCACACCTTCTCGCTCTTTCCTCTCTCCAACCACTTCTTTCCCTTTCTCCTGGTCTCTCTTCTTCCCTTTGACATTTTTTGTTTCTTTCTCTTGCTGTCTTACTCTTCTTCCTCCTCTCTTTTTCTTTCAACCCTCTTCCTCCTTTGTCTATCCCTTTTGTTTTAATCCTTTACTCCTTTTCCCGTTTCCTTCTGTGTTTGGCTATTCCTTTCACATTCCCCGCTTCCCTCTCTTTGTATTATGCTGCGTCACCCTATTTTCATCTATTTCTATCTTTTTGCATTTTACTTTACTTTGCTCCCTTTCTTTATTTGTTGCATTGACCTCCTCTCTTTATTTGCCCCTTCAGACAGTTAGATAAAAGTCACGTCCTTTGGCCTCCACATATCTGCGTTTTGAAAAAGTTTCATGTTGACTGCTTAAAGGAACAGATAGAGGAGATCTGCAGCCTCTCATTTTTTAAATCTTCTCTTACGGGCTGTCGCAGTGCCTAAGCTCAAATATGTTCTCTCATCAATTTCATCATTTTGTAAGATATGACTACAGCAAGCTACTGCCCGCTCTAACCAGTTCAACTGCTCCACATCTGGTGCAGCTGCCGTGTTTCTGCCGAACGTTAGGATGCAAAATGTTTAAAGTTTAAAGGGACTGGGCTGATCTGAATTGAAGCAGCTTTATTTTGCTCCCAACTGCAAAAAAGTCCTCAGTGAAAACAAAACAAGCTCACCACAAATGTGAAGTTTCTTTTGTACATTTAAGGAGATACATAAGGATGAATCGGCCTAAATACTCACACGTTCAGATCTTGTGCTGCTTGCTGTTCATCCAGGAGTCAGAGAGGAAGACTTCAGCAGCTGAGTGTGCAGATCTCTGACGCCGACATGTTGGATTCCTCGAACACTTATGCACGGAAGTGCATGTCTGAAAAGCCCAATATTTGGCATCTGGCTGTAGAGCGGCAGCATTACTAACCGTTCATTTAACGTGCTTAAAAATAAAGAGGATCTGCAATATTCAGTTAAAGGGGATGCGTTGCGTAAATGTTCAGAGCCATAACAATCCAAAATAATTATCTTAGCAAAATTATTTTTAATTATTTTAAAAATAAATTAATGTTTAAATGTGGTTTTAGAAACATATATTCTCTCCACTTGCTGCAGATTTGAGCACAATTATTGTTTTTTCTGTTGCAGATAGAGGCCTATTAGTCGTCTGGGAGCTCATGAGAGGAACCACTGTGTCACTAACTATCAATGGAGCAGATTTTCAAAGCTTCATTTCCAGGTTTGGCTGTGCAGTCAGCGTCCTAAGCTGTAATAAGCAGGGCTGCACAGGGCTGCCATTCCAGTTCAGCTGGGAACGTCTCATAAGAGCTGAGAGCAGGTCTAGACTCAGGGCTGCGTTTGGGTTTCAATCAGATTTTCAGTGTCTGGCTGTGTTCTCCCTCCGATCTGCCTCTCGTCAGCCCACAGACGTGCGCTCCAAATGCCCCCCTGACTGCTGTCGAGTCCCAATATGCTTGAGGATATCTGACGAAAGGAGCATTTCTAGTCATTTAGAGTAATTTCATAATCAATAAAACACTTTTCGTAAAAAGAGACTTTCCCACAAGTGCCAAACATCAAATTGATTTGGATCACTGACGGCTGTTGTTGTTTTTTTTCTAATGAAATTGCAGTTCATTACTTAAATCCATAGTAAATGTCAAGTGAATGTCACGGTCTCTTTATCTTTATGTGCATTTGCACGTCTTTCTGTGGCACTCTGTGTTTCACTGAAGTGACATTTAGCGTGACAAGAAACACTTCATGAAACAATGTGGGGATATATGTCATTTTCCACATCGTTCGTCTCGTCACTCTTAAATAATAATCATCATATATGGGATAATAATAATAATAATGTATACCAATATTAAAAATACAATCATATTTAAAAAACAACAAAAAAATGAACATGTCACCATCTCAGAATGTCGGCCTCACTGATCAATATTATCACATTAGCACCGAGTTAAATGGCTGTACAAAGAATACAAAGATTTCTCACTGAACTCTGTGGCTCCATAGGACTTTTTAGCCACTCTTGGCTCATTGTTAAGGTTTTGTGGCACATTTCAGTCTCTCATTGACCGTTAACCTTATTTTAAGCAAATTAAGCAACTAGCAGGGCAAGAACGTCAGTCAACATAGGAACGTTAGCTGCTAGAGTCTATTTCCCTCAAGAAATGACACCACAACTAAAGCTGAAAGGAGAGTGAATATGTTTCTTCAAGCTGGATGTATAATTAGGTATTTTGGTTTTGGCTGAACGGCAGCTCTGGTAACAGACAATCCTTAATTCCCCTTCTAAGAGTGTGTATAGCAAAAGTTCATTTTACTCTGATTATCAGGCTCATCACATAAGTTGAACTGCAGGTTGAACTGGTCTTTATGAGAACCTGCAGCACCCACACTCTGCACCTCGTTGTCAGGCTGGCTGCCCCTATATTCACTGAGAACACCTGCTGATATAGGAGGCACGACAGACATGCATGCATACTGTGGGAGATTCAACGGCAACATTAAACAGCACATGTGACAACACAACAGCTCACTGTCTAACTCGTTTAATCGTAAACCTTCATCTATACTGTACGTGCACATTAGCTCATAACTGGGCTTCGGTATAATTTAGTGATGTTCTCTGCAGAGTTTTCCCGCCGCTAATGAGCTTCATTTAGCAAACACCCAAACAACAAAGTGGTTGTGATTCCCACCTTATTACCTGACTTCAGACAAATCGCTCCATGCAAACTATCTCATTTGTTTGCTTTGACAAATTCAAATTGAGAACAGCCTCTTTTAATACACCCTGGCCGGGCGGGATTGGGTAAGGGGCGCTATTCAATTATGAAAGTTTTCACATTGGTAATTAGTCAGGGCTGTAACGTATTGTTTTATGGCCTTGATTGTGCGTCGAGGTGGGAATGAGATGTTTTTAATGTGCGCGCTGAGAGGATTTTGTTTGTTAATGCACTAATGTCTGTAATGAAGCTATGCAATCTAAAAAGCAAAGTGGATGACAAAGAGACTCGCTCACATACACACACACACACACACACACACACACACACACACACACTCACACAAATCACTAGTGTATAGCGGCCGGAGGATTTTTAAGAGAACTTACTGAAGTCCGTACCTGACTCCTGGTCTGGTGACTTTAGCATTAATTAATTGATAAAAATCTGAGGCTGTTGGATTATGCAGAGGGTGTGTTTAGGAAGAATCATGTGGGTACAGTATTAACACAAAGCAACCTCACAAGGCTGTTGGGTTAAATCATATTATATTTTACAGATGTTGCTTTTATCGTGTCCAACAACAAAATATGGCAGTAAATTAGGAGAAAAAATATGTGTGAATATATGAAATTAAACGATAGTGTATCAGATGACAGGGGGTGTTTACAGGTTGAACAGTCTAATTATATTTTAATCAGTTGAGACAAATATTTATTTTCTGGCCTTTTCTGGTTGATGTTTGAGTCCAGATATCAGGGAAGACATAAAAATTTGCTTCAGGAAAATTTTAAGAGCACAGGTTCCAAATAATCCAGCCTATATTTAAAAGAAAAATGAATAAAGAATGAACATTAAAATAAAAAAAAAACGCTGAATAAAGAATCTGTGTTATTTTTTTAAGAATAAAAAAAGAAATCTATTCTGCACCTAAATTTAATGATCGTCTCTGGAGCAGCGCCAACTCTGTAATGAATGATTAAAATAAAAAATCAACAACATCCTGACTTTTACTTTCCAGTTCTCTTACTTAGTCTGTGTGTGTGTGTGTGTGTGTGTGTGTGTGTGTGTCCACCTCATGTGGATGTTGCTTTGCTTGTTTTTGCTCAGTGAACCAGTGAACCCAGGATCCAAAATGAGGCTGAAACAGCGCAGTATAATCAGCCTTCATGTAGAATAAATTCTCCTTATGATACTGTAATTAAAAAATGACAATATGATAAAACAGTTCTGTTTCATGCTACAGGGTGATAACTGGTCTCAGTTATCTGTTTTGGATTGTTATAATATAAAAAAACTTTTAATTTTACTAGTTTCAGGTAAAAAACTGTTTCATGAAAAGGTTTGTGCGTGCGGCAAATCATTTCATTCAGTGGTGATTTTCTTTATTCGTGCCAGAGAGAGAACGACCACATATTCACTTGTTTTGACAATAATATTTTTGTATAATAAAGAAAACCACAGCCTTGACCTTAAATCAAGAAATATGATAAAAGCCTCTCACTACATTTCTCTTCTTAAAAAGAGCCCATTAAAAGTAGATCATAGACAAACACACACACACACACAGACACAAGCAAATGACCCACAGTCTCAGTTTCACAGTGTTGTAGTTTCTGTAGTCAAATCATAAGAAGGCATAAATTAGCCAATGATTTAAAATATGAGGGTAATAATGCTCAGAGGGGAGAAGCTAGGCCCGCTATTTGTTCCCATATTTCAAGATAAATAAGACGTTAAGACTTTTCATGATTCATCTGAATCTTTAGAGATTTCTGGAACTTCCTCTTTTCATATTTGACTTATTGCACTTGTAAATGCCAAAGCACTATGTCTCCCGCTGTCTCCCTCTTTCTGACAATCCCAATTAGTCCTCATGGCTCATTACCAGCAACCCCTACTTAATCGGCAGCCCCAGAACGCTGAGGAGAGGATGGGTGAACAAACAGAAGGAAGACGGAGGAAAAATAAAGAGGACGATGAGCAGAAAGAAAAAAGATAACAGGCAAATGTGTTGACAACGTCCATTAAAAAACTGTTGCCCCATGCTGGCATTTAAACCTGCCGCACCCGCAACCCCTTTGACTTTTCCAAAACTATAATTACCATTAGTGCGCAATGTTTTTGGAGTGCCATTGACCCTTGTGTGTTATTGAACACCCCACTAACAATGCGGTGAGCAGCTTAATTGGCCGGTCATTAATGACACAGAGGTGAAGGGTAATAAAAGATCTGAGGAGGGTGAGGGTGAGGGAGGAGGATGTCTTATTCAGGTATGCTATCATATATTAAGTAACACAGTATACGTCCAGTCAGAAGCCCCCCCCCCCCCCTCCTGCTGCTACAGAAACAAGACTAAGACTCCAAAGCCCCACTAGTGGCCTTCACGGGTTCAGTGTTCATTACAGCCCACGAGAGGGGAAATACAATACTGACAATTTAGTTATTCATGGAACCTTCTGGGTCTAAAACTCTAATGCAAAAAAGTAATTAGTAGAGGGCCACAGGGTTGTAATAATCAAAAGGGCTTACCCGTGCACTTTCCCTGGTGTCACTTTATTTTCCATTATCAAGAGGATCCTGTACAGCTTCCTCTGAAACGGATTCTGGTCTTATTGCTGTCAGTTAATACACACAAACAAACACAGACAAGATCTATAAGTGTTATTAAAGAAGAATACAAAATAAAACCAATTAATATCATTTATAACAGTCAGTTTACAACATGACGTGGAGTCACTGGTGTGGTGGGAATTTTCCACTATGCAGAGAGACTCTACTGTGTGTTGGTGTGACACACACACACACACACACACACACACACACACACACACACAGAAAATTGTCCAATCTCGCAACATTTCTTGTGTGTTAACTTTTCCAGTTATTCAGTTATTTCTGGTGTGCACTGTCAACCAATATAGACTGCTTAAGAACGTTAATAAAAGCCTTTATAAAAGTTTCTTATATTATTATTATTGTTAAACCTTTACTAAGCTTTTTGCTGCTTTATTAACATTAAACTTTATTTTAATTTTATTAACAGCCAACTATGCTTTTTGTTGAGGAGAATAAGGACTTTTAAGGGTCTAACTAATTACCTAACTAACATTTTACAAAGACCATAATAGAAAGTTTCTAGTGAATTACACTTGATTCAAGTTTGTGAAATCACTTCATTTGTGGATGTGGATGAGGAGGATGAAGGAAATGAATGGTCCAGGACTCAATAATAAATAAACGCCTACGATGGAGACTTGTGTTTTTGCTAAAAATAAAACCACTTCCATGTTGCACAGGGTTGGAAATAGTCTGGGCTTCAGAGGGCCTCCAACGCTGGGCTTTGTCTGCGTCTACCTTTGGAGCTAAGAATGAAAAATGTATCGACGGCAAGGGAAATACACAAGATAGCAAGGAGAGGAGAAGAGATAACAGCGGAGGACTGGGAGGTGAGAAGGAAGTAAGGGAACAGAGGGTGGGAAGCAGGGAGGGGATGAGAGAAAAAGATGAGAGGAGGGTAAAAAAACGAGAGACAAGAATGGAGGGAGGACTAGGAATAGGCAGGAGTCTGATGGAAGACAGGAGGAGAAAGATCAGAACAAAAGGTGAGGAGAAGAGAAGTGAAAGAGGTAAACAAAAATAGGAATAATAAGAAGGAAGATGAGAGTTTAACACACACACACACTCTCTCTCTAACACACACACACACACACACCAGTTGCTGTGTAACAGGATTAGTGCGCTTCTAAAGGGAAGAGAGAAAACACTGAGACACACATTCAACCCCACGCAAAGCAGAAACATCCATTAACAATGGACTCACACTTTCTCTCGCTCACCCTCCTTTCACCCATAGAGGGTGAATCACTCGCTCGCCCGCTCTGCATACTTATTAGTGCGTATTCTCCCTCTCTCTCTCTCTCTCTGCTGGCCCATGGGCCTTTAGCTTGGTATGTTGAGTTGGGGTCAGCAGGGTGTTGAGGAGTCTGACAGCCTGGGGGAACAAGCTGGTGCTAAGTCTGGAGGATCTCGCCCGGATGCTCCGGCACCTTCTCCAGACATCAGCGGGGTGAAGGGACTGAGGGAGGGGTCTTTTGTGGTCCTGGGTCCAGTGATGGACTCTGCTGACTTCACTATCTCCTGTAGTGATCTGAGTGGTTGCAGTGTGTTGCAGAGGACGCTCTCCATGGTTCCTCTGTAGAAGGGGGACAGGATGAGAGGGGGGATTCTGGCTCTCTTCAGATGGGAGGTGGTTTCCAGCAGTTATTTGTGGGCATGTTTCCTTTCCACCAATGTTTCCCATGAGTAAAAAGAGTATAAAAAAGAATTTCACAGATGTTTGAAGTAAGAAAGTGTATTTATATAGCACCTTTCATCCCAAAGCTCCTCATTCTTTTAAAACAGGTAACAGAAATAAAATACACCATTAAGAATAGTAAAACACAGTAAGTAAGAACAGGATTAAATACAAATGTACACAAAAACAAGTCTGTCCAGAGATCTTAGGTCCAACGGGACAGAGTTGCAAAGTTTAATAACCTCAACGTCAAAAGTGTGAAGAGGAAGTTCAGGCGACAAGACGACTGATCACACACCAGATGTTGGTCCGGAGCCGGTGCTGCATCCATGGAGACACCCAGATTTCATTTCATAGATACTTTCAGTCACAGAGACGGAGAGAATACATTCCTCTGCAGGTGAGGTTGCACTGTTGGATGTGTCCAAACTCTGTTCCACTAAACAGACATATGAATTATTGATTTGTTTTGCTGGTGGACTCTTTTAACACATATAAGCTCCAAAATGATTCAGATTAAGGCCTTAAAATTTAAATTCTGAGTAATTCAAATAGGCTGTATCCTGTTGGAAGTGAAAGGCAACTGTTTATAATATCTGTAAATTTAGTTCACAGGAAAAATTCCAAATAAATCGGTCACCTATTCTCAAAAAGCAACTTTATTATTTCAGTTTCTTACGCCTGGGATTTATTGTCACACACTGCGACTGTAGACTCCTCCCGCCTGTAATGTGCTTAATGAATGTTGGTTATCTGTTTTTCATTCGTCATCATCCTGACTGCTTTAATTAACAGAACCCTGTGTTTAGCACACACAGCACCTTCAGCTCTGCCCTAACAAGAGCGATAAACACAGGGACAACTGTTCTCTCCCCTCAGATCACACTTCCTCCACTTAGGATGTCATTTACTGCTCCGTTAGAAAATCAGGAACCATCGACTGAACTTAATCAAAATTTTGCCAGGCTTTAAATGAAAAACATTTCACAGATTGTTCCGGTATATCCCCTTTTAATTAAGAACGTAACGTCTTATCGAGCGCCAGGGTTGACAAATTACCAAAAATGTATTTGTTTAAAAACTAATCTGGGAGCCACATTTACATACCGCTTCCAGATAAACGGGGGGGCAGTGTGTCGTCTAATCCCAAATTAGGATCTTAATTTTGTGCACACGTTTCAGTTCTTTCACGGTCTACAGAGAGACTTCACTCTCACAATGCAGAAGGAGAAAAGGCAGAAATCAGACGGATTGTTGTTTTTCTATTGTAGCAGCTGATTATATAAAGATGCATTTCATTCAAAAAAAATATAAATTTTGCTTTGCAGTTCACCCCAGAGTTGGTCAGTCAAACCTTTCATGTGGGTGTTTTAATAGAGCTCTAAACACAACACAGTCGATGCCAACAGTGAAGAAATCCATCAACCCAACGGCACAAACAATTAAGACAAGAAATCATGCAGGCAAATATTGTTGGATCATTCTTAATGTTATTGATGGACTGAATAGAAAGAGAGAAATGCAGTTCTGTAACCATGTGGCAGCTTCTTAAATGGAAGAACAGACAAAAGCCCAGTTTGAAAGTGCGGAGCAGAAAGGCGTGCGAGGGTAGAACCACGCAGCGCTGCAGGAAGTGCTTCACAAATTACAGGATTTTAAATTCACCTGGAAATAACAGGGAGCCACTCAAGGGAAGCACACATTCAGGTGATATAGTTTCTATGTGATTGTGTTGGAAGCCTTTATGCAGAGATTCAGAAAAAATAATTACTAAAACATGCATGAACAGGGAGAGATGGGTGGATATGGAGGAGCTGCTCCTGGAAACAATGTTTAGTTTTTAATACGTTTTTAAATATAAAGGAAAAAGTAAGCAAATGTTTGAGTGATACGTGTGGTTTGATTTTGAGGAACAAATACAATAATTCCACGTGTCTCCTTACGTTGCTGCAGAAGGTTTTAAACCATTTGACTTTGGATCATTTTCATGTCCGATGATTCTGCAGGACGTGATTTGTGGAGCACAAAGAAAAGGGTGCGTAGTTCAGGGTAGTGGATGAGCATGTAGCATGTCAGGCTTTCATGATGACGATGGTGAGTTCTCGTCCTGTCATTATCCCACAATAAAATGTTGGCTTTTTCTATTTTTTCTTTTTTCCTAAGCTGGATATTTTTAAAGACGCTGCTGTGATTCAGGAGAAATAGCAGCTCAGTTGGAGCTGCTTTGATTTTTAGCACTGTGGGTAAAATTGGGAGCTACAGGAACCTACTGTATGTTGATGCCTCGTGTGGCTGGGGTCCGTTGTGTTTAATAGAAAGATGAATATAGTCTGTTTTGCCGTGGTAATCACAGATACCAGAAATCGTTTATGACTTAAATAAAAAAATTTGCTTTGGTGAAATTCCCACATCTATAATTCAGCTAAACATGAAATGCGTGTGTTTTTTTTTTACCTGCTGGAAAAAGAAATCCCATCTCCAAATCTGGGACAGAAATAAACAGCAGCCTAACTTCCTACCAGCTAATGCTAATTATAAGGCTGTTTCTAAGAAAGGCAGAACACTGGTTGTGTCTACATGAACAGGAGGGATGAACAAGGAAAGAGACATAGTTTGATCCATCTTTCTATATGATCTCTCTCATTTTTCTGATTTCTGCTCTGCCATTCAGCGTTGCATCATGTCTTCAGCTTGCCTCACCACGGCATGCTGGGAGAATTTCAGCTTCTGGGGAATCTGTGTCTCGGATCATCTCCTGATTTGTTCAGTGTAAGGAAGGGAGGTCTGTGAAGCTGGGTGTGCGATGTAGGAGGGAAGGAGAGAAACACATTCAGGGGGTGATGGGAGGGAGTGATATAAAACTGAAGGGAGGCAAGGAGCGAGAGAGGAGGAAGCGGTGGGAACAGAGAAAGGGGTAGTAGGACGGGATTAAAGAGGAGAGGGAAGGAAAAAAGAAACAGATTATACAGAAAGAGAGAAAGTCCAGGAGAGAAGGAGGAAATGGGAGATGGACATTCCTCCTAAGCAGCTATTTACGGACTGTTTTGTCTCTTTATATTCTAAGTATTTCTTATTAAATGTACAAAAGCTGCACTTAGCACAGCTGCCAGTGAAATAATTCCCCCGTGCAGACTTGCAGATTTGTGTAAAATCAAAGAGTTGGCCGAGGGAGAAATCACTAGAACATGGAGAAACAGAAAGAAATGCTGCAGGTTAGAAACATCCTCACAAAGTCCAAGTGAAACATGTCGGAATAAAAGATGCTGCAGGTCCAAAGCTGCCGGCTCCACACGTCTAATAGGAGACAACCTGTTGTCAATTTGGCAGCAGTCCCTCAGCCAAGTGTCCAACAACCAGAGGGGCCACAGGTTGGTCACCTACCAAACACTCTGCCTTTCCTTGGTGTGTGTGTGTGTGTGTGTGTGTACAGTTTAGGGAAGTAACTTTATATTTACATTCACTCTAACTGTATTTAAGTACAGTTTATTTTAGTACTTCCATTAATAATGCATAACAGGACATATTGTACTTCCAGAGCATCCAAAACATGATCAGTTCATAGAATACAATGTGTTGGTATTGATTAAGCTATCCCGTATATAAAACCAGCACCACCTTCACGAGCTACCGCATTAAATCAGTAATACTAATCCCCTGATATGTTATCGTGACGCTCCATGTGCTGCATCATTGCTGCAGGATTTGATCATTCTTTGTATTTTAAAAGCCACTATCTTTGGGATTTGCACATTTCTGACTTTGCCAACCATCAGCAGGTTGATGGCACTAAACTTTTAGTTCTTTTTTATTTTTGTCTTATCTCTTTTGATATTTTTCTAACAGCAAAAATACAGTTATACAGGTTATGGCCATGTTTTTTTAGTTGCACAATTATTTTGGCAAAGTTAACAGTTTACACCATCATCAGCATCATCAACATTTCCGTTTGTGCAGTACTTTTATTTCTGAATATATATTTGGATCCGCCTCAGTTGTACCGTGTTTAGTGCTAATTAGCTGGTGTTAGCATGGTAAACTAGGATGGTGAACACTTGGCTCAAAGCACCACTGTGCAGCCTCACAGAGCAGCTAGCATGGCTGTACACTCTTGCCAAGCATGTCACAAGGCAATGCTTTGCATTTTATGGCCGTGTAAATTACAGTCATGAGACACTCACTGTGTCTGAAGTCTCCATTTATTGCTCACTATCGAACAATCTGTCAGCGTTTATTATGTAGGGACTAATAAATGAGTGAAGCCTTCCATTGCACCATTTTCACTGGGGTTGTCTCATTTTTCTACAAACAAACAAACCGTCAAAATCATTTAAAACATGCTTTAATTGCCAAAGTTAATTTGTTTGCATTTAAACACAATTCATGAATAAGAAATGTAGCATTTAAATTTGAATCTCTATACCAAAGGACGTATCCCTGAGAACCGTCCTATGACTTTACAGTTACACATCAGTTCCTCTTGTAGATTATAGGCAACGATGTGACTTGTAAAATAAAGTGTTACCGATGTTACGATCACATTTTCTGCACACAGTGGCTTTCCAGAAGACTCTGAATGCCAGTGTTTGTGAATGTGGGTCTATCTGCTTCATTATCTTATGTTTGGATTAGAAAGCAGAATGGAAGTCTTAATCTGAAGCACAGTGCCAGAGTAAATGCAGTTCAGTGCAGCGTTAAATGAAATGTTTAATTCTTACATGTACTCTTTGGAAAGTGGAAAACCCCAAAGACTAAAACATAAAGTTGTATCCACGTCGTGAGGCTGTGGCAGAAAGCAGATCAGTGTTTCTTTGGGGGATTTTCTCGAGTTTCTTATTGCTGGCTTAAAACTCACGGCTGGAGACGGGAAATGTGGCCTTTATAACTTCTATTCCTCCTCAAATGTGGAGCGAGAGAGAGGAGAAAGGTTTTTATTATTTCAAAGGGAGAATGGCTCTGATAATTACTTCTTAAAATAATGACGGTCCCTATTACAAAGATGTATCCTCCACTCATCCTCTTTTCACCATGAGAATACATAATGAATAAGATTACAGGGTTTCTCTGTCTCCCTCTCTTTCTTGGTCTTTGTCCATAGATAACTCTTTTTTTCTAGCCTTTCTCTTTCCTCTCTTTCTTTTTTTCCCCCATTTTCTTCTCCAAAAGAAATCTTTCAGGCATGTCCAATTGGCTCTGGCCACCACATGCATGTCTCCCTAGTGGGAATAAACCATAAAAATATCTCTCTTTCTCTAACACACTGGTACACACTCTCTCCCCACACACACACACACACACACACACACATACATTTGAATGCACACACACTTCTAAATGAAGCTGAAACTCAAGGAATAGGCCACTAAGAGAACATCAGACTTCTCATTAAAGGCTTGCTATACTGTCCCTGTCCCCTCTGTGTGTGTGTGTGTGTGTGTGTGTGTGTGTGTGTGTGTGTGTGTGTGTGTCTGTGTGTGCGTGAGCGAGTGTGACACAGAGACAGATCCCTGTGGTAATATTGTGGGCCCACGCCTGGTTATGTGCCACATAGGTCCTTTTTAGTGGACCCTCGCTTCACACACACTCACTCACACGCACACACTCTCACACATACACACAGATGCACATGGACAAAGTAAATTGGATAGATTTATATTATTGCTGTTGTAAAACTTTTCTTAAGTTCCAGCCTGGCCTTTCTTTTTTTTACCTTTTTATCTGTTCTCTTTTTATTCTCCTCATTTTTTTATTTGTAGTTGGAGGGACATTCACTATCTCCCTTTTTCTTCTTGGTCTTATTTCTTGACTCACCTTCCTTCCTTTCTTCTTCACTTTTTCATTCAGTCTATTCTTTCCCGTTTTAGCTCGCACAACCATTCTTGAGTTATTGTAAAGCCTTTCAGTTCCAGTTCGATTCAATCGTGCCTGTATAAGTGAGAAAATAAAAGAATCTTTGACTTTACACCACAAATCGTTGCCTATTGAGGAACATATCAAACTAGCTTTTTTATTTTTATCTTGAGATCAGAGTGAGGTTTGAATGGATCTTGTATAATTTGAAGTGAAATGTCGTAACATGGTCTTGTTAGTGGAAGGAAAACATTTGAGCCAGATCTCCTCTTCCTCCCAACCTCTTCGTCCACACAGTTCAAAGTGGTTGTGAAGGACGAGTCACAACAACAGACATCATACAGAGTCCATCTCTTTGAGCTGCTGTTCCATTATAGCTCCTCTGAGTCTGTGAAAGCAGACAGGTACAACTGTTAGATCGGGAGGAGGCCGAGCACACAGTCTGCAAAGTTCTTGCCAACTGAGATCCAAACCCACGCACACCTCGTACACACACATGCCACGAAGCGCAGGGCGAGTTTTAATGTTTTAAAGAAGAGAAAAGAGTAAAAATCCAGGAAACCTCGTCCTACCTCCCCCTCTCATTTCACACTCTTCTTTACACATTCTGTCTCTCCTATCTACTCCTATTTACTATCAATTTCTCCCTTGTTGGTGCACTTTTCCTGTTCTTCTACAGTTTGTAACTTTCCACTGCCGCCTCCAGCTTTGACCACCAGGTAGTTTTTAGTGTGAAGAGAATGTGTAAGAGAAATACTGTAGAGTATAATAAGAGTTGTTTGGAAAGCATACCTGAGAGCTCTCAACTTTCCAAAACTGCTGTCGTGAGCAAACACAAAATAGCCGTGTTGGACAGAGAGCTCTGAGACGCACTAACAGCACGAGAGTTGGTGTGATTATAAAAGCAAAAAAAGGATCAATACGGTTCAGTTCTGCTGTGCACGAGGTTGTAATAGCAGCACTTAAGTCATCCACAGTCGTACTGTTGGGATATCAGTTCATTAAAGTTATTGTTCCTCAATCAGCAACATTTCAAAAGTCATATTCTAACATTTAAACCTATTCCACTGTTTCGGTCTGACCTTTCAACTGTTACTTATACTGGTTAGGTTGTCTCTTATTACAATAAAGTAATTCATTCAAAGAATTCCAGAATCAAAATGATATAAAAAATTGTTTCCTACACTGAATTTGTTGTTGTATTTGTCAAACTTTCAGTTTCAAAGTTTAGTTTTCAATTACAATTAGTTTTCTTCAAATGACTAAAACTACTGTCTCCATGTGAAGCCAACTCCCTCTCAACACAAAGAATGGACAAACTTTAAGAAATCACAACCTTTCCAACATTAATGTGCGAATTCTGGGAGTAAGCAGGCAGCAAAAGTGGTCAAGAGGCCAAGCAGTCAACCTTTATATACCCCCATGCACACACACACACACTCACACACACACTCACGAGGGAGCGGGCAGTAATTGTGCCTGAAGTTGTCGTGGTTACTGTGGTTTCCATGTCTTAAAAGCAAAATGAAGGAGGAGGAGGAGGAGGAGGGTCCCAGGAGGAGACATACATTTGACGACACTTACACTCTTCGACCTCGCAGAGTGGCTACAGCAGAGGCTGCTGGGTGTGTGTGTGGGTGTGTGTGTGTGTGTGAAAAATAAGAATGGCCAACAAGCACAAGAAAAGAAAGAAGTTTGGGTTGAAAAGAGGGAGAGACAAGGAGGTCTCACTGGGTTTTCTGTCGGAACATCACTCACGCTGCACTTGGTCACACATGCACACGCGCACACACACGCATACACACACACACACACATTTAGAGAGGCAATTGCTGCAGACACTTCGTCTTTTTCCCTCTTATCCTTTTCCTCTCCAGAGAGATGAAGAGACAGAGAGGGAGAGAGAGGAATGATTAGAGGAAGAGAGGGAAGTTAAAAGCACTTCAGTCATCTTCTCTCTCTCTCTCTCTCTCTCTCTCTCTCTCTCTCTCTCTCTCTCTCTCTCTCTCTCTCTCAATATAAATCAAAGACTATATAGGCAACACA
>JAVQJL010077210.1:0-18317 GCA_036024295.1 Nannoperca obscura
ACGAATGGCATCCTTATTCATAAATGTGATCTTACAGAGGTAAATGGCAAATATTTATAATATATGCTGTCTATATTGCTTGTTATTGGGATAAAGTAAACATCTATTAAGTATTTTTACGTAAATTGTTATGGCTGTATTGATTTAAAAACCCAATAATGCGGTGTGTCCAGCAGACCCGGGAACAAAAACACGAACACCACACAAGGGTTAAGGAAGCACTGTACTTAATTTCAGTTTGCACTTATACTATATTCCCATGGTATGCTACGTCATACTTCTGCTGCACCACCTTTTGAGATGCAAATATTACTTTTTACTCTACTACATTCTTTTAACAGATATGGTTACTTTGAAAGCCTCCATTAATACTCCACCAGCCACTTGTCTGCTCCGGACTGTTTGATTGAGTTACTAGCCCTAGCCTCAGCTTGCTAGCCACCAGTCTCAGCCCCAGCCCCAGTCTCAGTCTCATACTACCTACTGTACTTGAGTAAAAAACTACTTTCCACCACTCAACTAGACATGAGTCTAATTCTCCACATGGTGGCAGTGTTGTACCTGCTTCAACAGCGTTTACAGAGAATTCAAATTCATTTTCTTGAATTGGGAATGTGGTAGACACAAGCAGAAAATAGATATTCAGCCTATTTACCTATTGGTGGGTTAAGATGAAAGATTGCATTTTAAGATAATTATGAAAGGTTGGTTGTAATGTTTTGGTCATTTCTATATATGTTGTACATTTTTTTATCTACTGAGAGTAACTATAACTAACTATAATACTATAAAGATGGTGACAGTGTTGTTTTGTGTACTTGGTATGGTGATCTATGACTACCCAATGGACTGGAAATGAAACCTCAAACATCCTCAGACACCAACCAGATGACGTTAAAATTTCCAATCAGTTTGGTGTGGTGATGTGCTTTTATTTTGATTTATACATTCCTGAAGCAAACTGGGGATTTATAGAAATATTTAATCTGGAATTGAGAACAGGGTATTTACTGTATGTACATGCAACACAATATGAATGTACAACATAAAATACTCCCATGTGGATGCTACAACATTTTGTAACTTTTTGGAGCAACAGTATACAGTATAACAAGCTTAAAATACATTTAGTGAGAAAGTTACAACATTCCATTTCAAACAGCCTTAAACCATCGGATTGGGAAAAAAATCTTGTCAAAGTTAGAGTGTTTATTTATCAAGCCTTTCACTTTATGGATGCTGTTTTCTGAATGCTTGATGAGCAAAACAGATTATTTACACAGGAAGTTCTCTGCTAAAATGCTTGATAAATACAGTACATGACAACATCTGACATCTATATTTGAAATTCCCATGTGCTCCCAAGTCCTCTTTAAGTATTTCATAATATATGCAATGATTTTTTTATGCCTTCTGGCGAATGTTAGCGTGTCATTTCCCCTGTATTTTCATGCACACACAACTGTAATGAAGCGGAACTGACTGCCGTGTGTGACTGCATTGCATTAGGTGTTATTGGTGGGGCTGCTGTTGAGAAGGTAAATAACACATTTTCTGTTAGTGATAAAGTGGCAAAAAAAAGCCATGGTCATGCATAGTCGTGGTTTTAGCAATTGAAGATGTGCAAAGATTTGAAGGAAGGTGCATTCAAGCAGATGTAAAATGGGCAACTAAGTGACAGAAAGAAAATGAATTATTCACATTATCCTCCTCAGTTAGACTTGGTTGTGGTCCTGGAAAGACTTCAGCGCATTTATTGTTTTGTGGACATACTACATCCTCTGAGAAGGGACATCCAGGGCAAGAATATAGGGTAGAGTTTGAAATGTGTGTGTACATTGTTGATGGCAATGCACATCATTCCATCACGCATCATGTGGTACATAAGGAGACAAATACCATAAGCAACAACATCAAAAGTTCCACTGTCATATTTGAGTACAAGTTAACCAATAAACATTTAGTTACTGGATGCTTGATAATTTGCCACATGCAATGGCTTCTTTAAAACAAATACATACTGTATATTGAGTACTTTTACTGAAGCATACAGTTTTTCTCATTTTAAAATAAACTTCAATACTTTGTTACTCCCATGTTTCATTAATCAAACAGATCCTATTCCTGCCATGAATTATGTATTTGGCCTAAAAGTAAGGCATCACAGCTGTGTCTGGGGCTTTGGTCCTGCTTCTCAGAGAGTCCTGCCGATAGAGCAAGCCTCCACTGGCTTACTACATAACGTAGGACATCATCAGCATAACGGGAAACATTCGTCAATATT
Source organism: Nannoperca obscura (assembly GCA_036024295.1). NCBI lineage: Eukaryota > Metazoa > Chordata > Actinopteri > Centrarchiformes > Percichthyidae > Nannoperca > Nannoperca obscura. The sequence goes on from JAVQJL010077210.1 coordinate 2,285, forward strand.
CAATGAGCTCATTAGGTGAAGCATTTACTGTGTTTCTGACAAATGATTGTTTGAATACAGGTATGACTCTTTTTCTATTTACCTTGATGTACTCAATGTGATAAAACATAAATACAATGTATTTTTGACAAATGTGCAAGCAAAAGTGCAGACTTAAAAATTCCTTTAAAGTGACTTCAAGGTTGCATCCACTGCAATGTTAGAACGTGATGTTTGCTATTTAGCAATTAGTTACATCTGAATTGCATCAATGGACAGCAGAATAAATGTTCTTTTCCTCACATCATCTTTTTTCACTTAGGTCACCCAGAGAAAAACGCTCTTATCAAATACACTGTTACATCTTTATCGTCCGGCTGCTTCTTTTTTCCCTCTGTGCTGTCAGTCTGTGAATACAAAAAAAAAATACAATCATGACACCAGTCATCATGCCCTGCCTCCAGAGTCTTGCTCCTGAAAGTCCCAGGGACAAACATCAGCTGTGACTGCAGGTTTGTAACTAGTACTCAAAGAGCTCTCTTTCTTCTTCTCTGGTGATTTTTTAGTCTGAGCAAAGCTGCTGTGTGAGGGCTCAGGCTCCCGGGAGAAAACCTCCCCCCTCCTGATCTCCATCACCTCTGGGTCTCTGGTAGAGCTCCTCCGCTGCTCACAAACCGGCCCACTGCACTCTGACGACTGGCTAATGCGTCTCCTCTCCGATGGTGGCTTGCTGGAGGAGCTCCGCCGTTCTCTGCTTTTCTCCCTCCCTTTCTCCTTCTCGGTTTTGTGGTTGGATGAGCAGGAGCCTTTCCGTTTCTTCTTGTGTGTGGTGGGGCTGTTGCAGGTCTTCTCCTGCTTAGGTGAAGGTGGGCTGTTGTAATCCCACGGGCAGATCTCTACCATCAGGGAGGGAGGTTGCAAAAGGCTCCCTGTAGACTTGGAGTGGTCTGAGTGGAGCCCCTTGGGTTTCCCATCAGTGGGCGTGACACTTTTTTTACGCCTGATCCTGTCTGGGGAGATTGAATCTGAATCTCCTCCCAGCATGGGCTGCTCATCAAATTCCCATGGACAGATGTCTGGCTTAAGAGGGAGAGGTGACCTGGGTGAGCGAAATTTCCGTGATTCCCTGCCTTCCTCCCTTTCTCCTCCTTTATCTTTGGAGCGGCGTCTGTTGGAAGGGGATTGCCCCATTTTGTGCTTCTGCTGGGCCCGGCTACCTTTGGTAGAGCTGCTGCTGCCTCTCCGGCCAGTGGTGGTTTCTCCAGGAGCAATGGAAACATGTTTCTGGGTCTTTGCTTCAGAGGGGGTTTCAGGTTCTTCCATCTCCCAGGGACAAACCTCGGAGACGTCGTAGAGGTTCCTACCGGTCTCAGAGCAAATGGATGGCTGGCTGCCACTTACCTGTCAAAATCAAGCAATACAATAACCAAACAGTAAATCAGTTACTGTCTTCATTGAATTATTAGAAAGCTAAATAGGGCTGCAACTTTCAATTGTTATACTTATTAAATATAATCATATAAATTAATTAACTGATTCATTGTTTCATCTATTAAAATGCAGAAAATTGTGAAAAATGTCCAAAAGTCCAAGCTGATATATTTTAACTGATTGTTTTGCATGATCAATGGTCCAAACCCCCATTTTCCCCATACTTTCTATTGCATTTCATTGTCATGGTGATGACTAAAGATTGAAATTTGTCATTTGCTGACAGCTTGTGTTGCTGCCATCAAGTGGCCATGAAAATCAGTTATTAGGATTTGTCAGGGAACCTGGGATAAATTCTAATTATCCACTCCTTGTCTTCGATGGCCAGAGAAACCAGCCTCACTTCCATTTCTCTATCTTCCTCCTCACTAATGAGATGTGGTCTACATCCACTGAGATGCAAGTGAAAGTTCCAGAAAAAACTGGTAAGCTCGTTAGCTTGAGTTAAGAATGAATTGACATTTCAATACTGGAGCTAAATAACACGTTGCATGCCAATGCATCAATCAATTTGGATTTGCAATGACAATAGTTTTTTAAAGTACCTGTTGTTTCATGATGCCCATCTTCATGGGTGTCTTGGAGTACTCCACTGACTGGCTGATGATCATCTTTGGGTAATGCTCAGGTGTCTCATCCACCTCAGACAGCATCCTCTCCTCCTGTCCCTTCAGGCCCTTCTTACTGGCGTCCTCCACGCTTTGCGTCTTGTTGGTCAGCCCCGGCATCTTCTCCTTGGCACTCGCAATCACACTCAGGGACTTTTGCATGATGGAGGTCCGCAGGTGGACAGGTTTCTTCTCATGCGTTAGATTGTGAGCGCTGGCTGATTTCCAGAACAGCGGGACAGACTCGGTGGACTCCGCTGGTTCCAGTCTCGGTGGGGTCGCAGCTGGTTCCAGCTGCTTCTTAGCATGTTTACGGCCAATCAGGGAACCCAGAAGAGATCCTTCCCCACCACTTCCAACAGGAGTCATTTTGTCTCCCGCAGTCGAGTCAGTTTGGCTTTCAGTTTCCTCATCCTGATCACAAGCGTGGTCATAGCTGAGTGACTTCTTCAAGCCCACGACTTTGTTCTTCAGGGAGTCATCTCGGGGTTTACCTAAGGTTATATTAAAACTGTTAGATCACATTAAAGGTTTACTGATATTACTTATTTTCCTCATATTTTAAAATGACTTATAATCTAAAAGTTAATTTACTTTTAAACACGCTTGTGGTGTGGCCTTGGAGAACCAATGTTGTTCCGCCACTTTCAATTGGAGGGATTGACCACTATGGTCAAAATATTACTTTGTCCAACACTTTGATTCGTGACCAAACCAAACCATTCTCAGCCGTTAGCATCTAACAGGCTAAACTATTGTATGTTTACCATGAACATGGCTGTGGTGAACATACATGCTAAACATTAGAACCGTTGTCATTGTGAGCATACTGACATACTGATGTTAGCATTTAGCTCAAAGCACAGCTATAAGCTTAAGTTCAGTCTCACAGAGCCGCTAGCATGGCTGTACACTTGTTGTATGATTTCACACTGGGTCACTGCCAAAAAATAAGAGGCAACATACTGTGTTTTCTGTTGACCCTCTCTCTGACCAATGTTAATTGGGCTTTTTTCACAAAGGACATTTTCACATATCACAGTAAGAAGGTGTCGGTGTACGGTATTGTTCATGTTGGCTCACTGGACCATTTGTATAAAACAGAGCCATCGTTGTTGCTATTAGTGACACATGCACTTCTCCTACTATGACAAGTCAGAACCTTTGCTTTGAAAAAGGTCTATGTATGCTATCTACAACTGTAATTTTCTTTTACTTAATCTTTTTCAGTTGAACACTCATATTTAAAAAAGCATTAACATAGCATGCTTCTCTATTTTGTAGATTGTTGGAGGAGATTAAGAAATTACAGACAAAACCAGTCACAATAGTTGGTTATATGGTTGCAGATAAGCATCATTAACAGATTTTGAATAGAGTTTATAACAATAAAAAGGCAGTATCTAAAATGCATAAAGTGACATGAAGTGAAAGGAAAAGCCTGCAGGCCTTAACTCATCTAACACCTCAGTCACATACTGCTTTGCAAAGGTGAAACTCAGTGATAAATCATCTTAATTCCCATGCATCACCCTGACCACATTAAACAGGTGGAACCATGATCTTACCATGGTGACTCAGTTCAAATGGGTTTCTCCTCAAGGTGCTGCGGTTGCTGCCATGTTCGCTGCCGTCCTCACGACTGCACTGCCGGTGTATGTGCATGGTCTCTGGGATCTCTGTTATCCGTTTCATCAGGGAGCGGCCCAGACCTTTCTTGGAGTTGCGCTTCTTTTGGAGGTGAGGGTTGTTGGCGAGCATCTTCTTACATTTGTAAACTTCCAGCTGGGCGTACAGCTTCTTCAGCTCATCCTAAAAAATGAAAGAGACTGTAAATATTGGGCAGATTTTGGGTAATCACATTTGTACTGTGTCTAATTTTATGAGCAACTTCAAAACTTTGTTGTTGGCAGTGAAGGGAACAGCTCCTTCCCACCTTCAAGACATGGTACACCATCAGGACATCTTCTGCCACAGCCTCAAAACCCACTTCATCTCAACAACCCTTGGTAAAACTTACTTAATCAATTATAAAAAAATATCCCAATTTTGGATGATATATAGCTCTTGCGCCTACATGGTTTGAATGCACTTATTGTAAATTGCTTTGGACAAAAGTGTCTGTTTTTGTACTGCATATTGTAATGCACAATAGATCCCTATGTATTGTTAATGGTTTACAAAGATTGGTGTCCTGTGTTACACCATCTATTAGTTTTATCTTAAGGGAGTAGCAGGAGTAAAGCATACATATTTGGACTTAATCAGACTTAAGAACTGAATACTACTTTACCCGTATATCCTCAGGGTCCAAGCTGTGCTCGCTCCAGGCTGAGGTAATGCTGTTGTTGAGGTAAGAGCCAGATCTTCCTATGTCCAGCTCCTCCTCATAGGCCTCAGTAGCAATATCATCCCTGGCCTGAGTCCCTTTGGACAGGAACTAAGACAGGAGAGCAAGGTTAAAGAATGGCATCACTGAGCAAACTGGAAGGGTGAGAAAAAGCTGTAAAATTGGAAATGTAGTTTCTGAAAAGATATTACCCTGGCCTATAGGATGCTTCTGGTTAGATTTATTGTTTGACAGGATAAATATGTTGGCTAAAGGGGTCATTTGAGGTGGGCTGGAGGTGAACAACATTTTCCTGTAGCAAAATATTCACTGATATTTGTATTGACTTTATTAAAGAAAATTACTTTTCTGACAAACTATATGAGCTGCAGGATATGGTAAAATGCACATAATGAGATTGATATGTTTCTATATTGTTTATTTAATATATTATTGATTGTTGCATTCAATAATTACGATTACAGTATTTTTTAACTCCATTTTCAAGTTAAGTTTTCTTTGTTCAAGTGGATCTCTCTCTGTTGGAGCAAACAAGGTCAAACCCAGCAATATCAACAAGTTTTGTTTTTTCTTTAAGGGATTTGAAATCACTCAATAAAAATCGAGTTCATACATTAAGTAACCCCCAACAACAAAAAAATAGAAATTCTGTTTAACTGAAATGTTTCTGCAGTAGTTTTTATTATTTTATTCAGTGCTTTTACGCAAATTGCTTACAACAAATACAAATGTATGCAGTTCAGCTTACTGCAGGATCTAATCTCCTGCTCACTTGATTTCCTAAATGTGAAATAAAAGGTGAGATAAGGTTGCAGTATTACAATACCACATTCAATTAAGAAGAATGTAATTATCTGAATTTGACTTGATTCTCTAAGTAAACTTAAATAAATCTGGGAACTAAGAGAGACTAAATCTTTACTCAAGATTCAGGAACAGACTATGTGTGAGATTAACATCTTCCCATTGTGCTTAATTATCCCAGTGTACTCAACTGACTTGCACTTCTGAGGTGCCTAATTAAGAAAGAATGAAAGAAAGGAGCGCACTGATGCTGTATTGCATTTCTCACACAGCAGGAGAATTAAATGTTTTCCATCACACTTGAGAGATTGCAAATAAAGACACCAGTGGGAGTGCTTAGCTAAATTACAATAACCACTAACGCAGTTTGATTGACTTTAAGGTAACAGTATCAAATGTGCCTGTGTGCATCTGTGTGTATGTGTGTGTTCCAGATCACTAATATCAAATAAGTAGCCACTTACGGAATATAACCTCCATTACAACCAGAGGTTATATTGTAACTGCAGGATTTTCCCAAAAAACACTTTTATAAGAAAAGAATGACTTCCTCACTGATCACATTCATGCAGCACTGTCTATGAGAGGAGCCTCTCTTCTACAGATTAGTTTCACAATCAAGTAGATACCTGAACTTTATGGGATTATATTTGTGCCTAAATTCTAAGATAGCAATGACACATTTATGGCACAGAAAACATTTTTTTGCCAGCACATAAATTATAATATGTAGAGAAATGACAAAACAAATAGTAATTTAATTTGAGCAAACTCAAATCTATGGTGTGTATATATTTGCGTGTTTACTATTATCCACATGAGTGCACTAACAACCTCTCTCACTCAGATTTCTTGATTTGCACACTTGCTTGCTGACTGTACTGTGCCTTTTGTGGATAACAGCAGACATGCAAATAAATGTATCAAGAATAGAACAGATTTTTGTTTCCCTGAATTAAATCACTCTTTGTATAATAATAATGTATTATAATAATAATACATATATATATGTATATATATATTATGTGAAAAATGTAGGCACAAATGTAGTTCCAGTAAACCTGTTTATTAAGTGTAAAGTAACAGCAGTGGTGGAAGAGATCCTTTACTTAAGTACAACAATGTAACATTACTCCAGTAAAAGTCCTGCATTCATAATATCACTTATGTAAAATTGTTAAATGTAAAATAAGTATTATCAGAAAAATATAGTTAAAATATCAAAAGTAAAGTTCTCGTTCTGCAGTAAAATGGCCCCTGTGACTAATATATTGAGCTAGTTTTAACTACTTTATTTTCAGTTCAGTAGTTTTGTCCAGTGGTTTCCAGCCGTGCGGTCGGGCCTCTCTAACAGGTCACAATAAATCTGGGGGGTTGTGAGATGAAAAAACTAAGTTATGCAACAAAAATGTGTACTCATTTTTTGGACTTTTCTCTAATTGTTGATTTTGTGTGAAATACTGAATAATTAGACCTCTTTGGGCCTCAAATATTTATTTAAATGCATGCGAGAAGTTTAGATTTCAAATGTCTATCAACTCACAAACATCTGAAACGTGACAAGGGGCCCCAACTAAACATAGGTTTTTTTGGCAAAAAGCTTAATGGTTGGTTTGTTTTTAATGTAACATCTATAAAGAAACTAATAAATATATCTGTCAAGTAAATGTAGTGGAGTAAAAATATATAAATATTTCCCTTTGAAATGTAAAGTTGTGAAGAAATGTAAAGGATTAGAGGTATAACATAAAGTCTCATAAAATTGATATACTCAAGTAAAGTACCTCAACATTTTACTTAAGTACAGTAAATCTACTTAGTTATTTTCAACCACTGACTGACAGCCCAGTAAACTAATAACTGACATGGTTCATGAGCTACAGGTATGAAGTGTAGGGTGGCCCTGAAGTGCAAAGCACAAACGCAAATCAGAAAACACTACACATTAACAGAAAACACAAGACATTTGTTGTTTTCTTTCGTGTGACTACTTCTTCTGCTTATGCTGCTTCTTCTTCTTTCGTTGAATGGCGCATTACCGCCACCTTCTGATTGGACGCGCTGTCTGTCTCTTTACGGACAGCGCGTCCAATCAGCATCCTATACGCCCATAAGAACCCTCCCTTTCCGTTAGCAGTTAATGTGTTGTGTTTTCTGTTAATGTGTTGTGTTTTCAGATTTGCGTTTGTATTTTGCACTTCAGGGCCACCGTAGGAGTGTTACCTTTGGAATGAGCAGCAGGCCCAGAGTCACAGTCACGGTCAGATGAGTGTGAGCAAAGAACAACATGACCATCCAGTCAGGGTGCAGCCCCGGCACCAGAGAAAATCTGCAGGGAAACATCAACGGGAGAGATTCTGTTCATTCACCAGCGTTGAAAGCCAGTTGAGCTGAGCACTTGTTGTGTCTGTGAAATATACTCAGACACACATTCAAACATAGACATTAAAAGCAGCCGTTAGTGATTCTCTGGACAAGCAGACAAAATGTACCGCAACCCTTGAGGCAATCTCCACTTCATGAACTGTAAACAGAGGCAGGAAAGCAAAACTGAGGGAAAATGATAAAAGTAGCAGTATATTGGAACCAGTTGTCACCTTTTGAGAGACAATCTATAAAGGTTATGAAAGATTTGTTCACCTACACAAGGTTTTGAGGATAGTGCAGTGCAGTTGTTTTGTGTTGAGGCAAGATACACGTTGAATGCATTATACTGTAGAACCACAGGTAGCTACCAAAATAAACACTAGAGAATACAAGACATATGTTTTTAGCCATGTTAGCCACTAATACATTAGAATACACAATATTTTAATTGTGTTTGTTGCTAATTAGCAAATGTTAGCATGCTAACATGCTAAATTGAAATGTTGAACATGGTAAAACACTATATTTGCTAAACACCACCATGTTATCATTGTATGTTGACAATTGTATTTAGCTTAATAAACAACACTGTGCTTAAATATAGTCTCACGTAGCTGCTAGCATGGCTATAGACTCTTTAGTCTTATTTCTTCCGCATTGATACAAAATCTTAAATTATGTAAATCCTCACACAAAGCCTTTGTCTGTCTGTCTCTCAGCGTTTATTGACCATGTCAATTTCCAAAGTGATATTTGGCCTTAGCATTTAGCTTCTTGGTTACAGTAAGTTGCTGACAGCTCATATACTATGTTTTCAGCTTTAAGTGTAACATAGGCTGTAACATTTTCCCATGGAGAAACAGTGATTAACAGCTGCATATCAAATGTATCCTAAGTCTATACAACCTGCTAAGATTTCTCACATATGGCTCTTGTCCTCTTCCTACAAACATCTTGTCTCTTGGATATATAAGGCCATGCGGTTCGTACCTGGACCGCTACCTGGACCCTGTACAGTGGAAGTATCATAATATGATATCATAATACATATGGATAATAACTAATATACCTTGACTGTTACAGCTCTTTTACCTGCCTACACCCAAATACAGACTTCTTGCAGAATGTAGACTGATGTGATTTTGTATATCCTTGCTGCCGTTCACTGGCTGTCTGATGACTTTAGAATTTATTTTTCAGCTAGTGTTTTTAAGTTTGACATGGTCAGGCTCCTGCTTATATTTGTTGTTTGTTCAACCCCTATCAGCCTGATAGCTTTCCTTTTCTTTAAATCTAATTACATTCTTCCAATTATCAGTGTGTTGTTTCACCTTTTTTATTATGTATTTGTATATTTTAACCATCTGTTGCTGTTATCTTATTTCAATACTGTGTAGCAACTTGTCACATTGTTTTAAAAAGTGATCAAATGTCTCTAGCAGAGCAGAGACATTGTTTTCTGCCACCATCAGGAAACACCAAATCAAGTCATTTTTTTACAAAGGAATTGTGTTCCATTTCTCTCACCACTGACTCAGTACAGACTTGTGCAGAATCTATGTCAAAGCTCACAGCAGTGATTTCGATAGTCTGTGGCTTCTTTTTAACAGTTCATCATTCACATTATTGTAGCTGTTTTTAATCATAGATTCTATTGTATTGATGAGCACCAGTACCGGTAATTGCTCCAATTATTGCTGGAGAATGTGAAAAGTACACAAAAGCCTTAATGGGCTCTAACAAACCTGCATTTTGGCACCAGTTTTCCACAACCAATCAAAGCCAGACACCATGACAAATAAATCAATGCAATTATTAGGCTGTATCCAGCTGAGTATTGTGTATTTTGTACAGAGTCTGTGAAAAGGCTCCTCGTTGCCTGCACCAAATGCTTCAGTGTGTGTGTGTGTGTGTGAGGGGGAGAGAGAGAGAGAGAGAGAGAGAGAGAGAGAGAGAGAAAGAGAGAAACCTATAAGAGTTATTTCCTCATCTTTGTCAGAGGTTGTTAGTCCTTTTGTCATCACTTCCAATAATCACAACCACATCTATAATTCACATTAGATATCTAAAAGCATTGTATGTGTGTGTTTTCATCAACCCTACCCCACCACACACACACGCACCACATCCCGTGCAAGTCAAGCCTTATCTCTGGGCCACAGCAGCAGACCGACTCTGTCAGCTCACCAGAAAAAAATTCTGTTTTATTCCCCAGCAAGCGAGAACAGCTTGATTTATAAGTTTCACACCACTGATGAAGGTGTACCCATTTGACTTTTAAGTTTCTCAACAGATTAAAACAAATGCGATCTTTTCCTTTTTGTCCAACTGAGCACAATATACCACTGCCTAAATGAAAGAATATTCAATCACCAACAGTTTTATTGCAGAAAGTGTGACAAATGGGATTTTTTTGCCCCGGGCTTTGCAGGCGCACTATATAAACCACCTGACCACCTGAGTTTTATTCCCACTGCAATAGGACTGACAAAGTATTCTTTGCTTTAGGAGTCTTGTAAAAAATGTGGGAATTACTGCTTCCACTATTCTTTAAAAAGCTTTTTCAACTTGTGTTACTACCAAACAAAACTGTAACCTGTACATGTATTGTAAGATGAATGATGACAAGATGTATAATGCATTTCATTCGAGTTTCAAATCTCTGATTTTCAAGCTGATTTTTATGCAACACAAACATGAAGTGGCTGCCTGAAAGTAGGTAAATCACATTCATCAAGCCAGCCTGCAGTCTGCTTTGCGAAGCATTCGACACAGGTTGTGTTCAGATGTGTGATAAAATGAATGCATCCAAACCAGAAAATGTTTAGGCGTTTAACTTGAGACAAAGCTTGAAAACTTGAAAAACCTGGTAGCCTAAGCTGGTGCTGCATTATTTTGTGTAAGAAATGACACAGCAAGTTTGTAGTTCTAAAGTTGTCAGTTGACAGTTGCCTAGTTACACATTCAACAAACATGTTTACACATTAGTATTAATTTGGAGTCGTGTTTTTTTTAGACCTTTATAGCCATAGAGCTATGGGGGATGAATCTGTAAGTTCCATTATCAGTAACCACTTTCAAGGTTACATTTGGTCCATCGATAATATTGGATATCATAATATTCTGATTAATGCAGCTTTAAAAGCATTCCTATTATAATGTTTTCCTCCGAAGAACTATTGTCCATGCTGAATGCAATGCTGTGTCTCAATTGGAGTAGTACACTTACATGTAGTACACTGTGTACATTATGTACTTACTTGTGTAGTGTGTGAATTTCCACACAGTAGTGTCATCTCAAATCAAACATGACCGTTGTGCACTTGCTGGAAATGTCAATCACAACATTTGACTACTTCTTGTTGCCGACATTTGACCACGATTGCTGCCTGCCCAAATATCTTACGGCTTGTTTGCTCACTTGACTTCATTTCAATTTGATTAAAAATGAATAAAAATGAATGTGCTTTCACTTTTGCTGCGGCATTGTCATAGGTTTGTGGTCCCTCCCCTTTTCCTTTGTCCCTTTGTACACTCACAATGAACTGCATTTTTCCATACTTATATGTGAATGCACTTGTGGTCTCAAAAACAGCAAGTGTAAGTACAAAAGACCACAAATTTAGACACACCTCAAGAATTAATTCAATGAGCCATTATCATCCCAAGGTTCTCAAGTAAAACGAAATTTAAAATACTCAAAAAGTTGTCTAATTACATTACGTACATTACGTAACTTTCCACCTGTGAGAGTGACAAAAAGACAGACCAACAGACAGTAACAGGGCACAGGGAGTTTATTTCAGGTTCTGGCACAGTAGATCTCTGCTGTGTTTCTGCCTGTACAAGACATTTTTTATTCACCTCCTTTCAACTGGCTTACCCAGGCACTCTGCTGACACTGTTCATTTCTGTGATGAAGGGTGCGGGTGAACTGTCTGCCTTTCATCTGACATGTTCAGCACTTGCCCGCTCTAACAGTCAAATATCTCTGTGATTATGGTTAAACAACAGCTTGTGCTGCAAGAATAGGTAAAGTCGTCTAAGCCTCTTGCCATTGTTCACAATTTCCTCATTACTGTCGCAAAGATGTTCATTAAGAAAAGTACGACACTTCATTGTTCTACACTATGTTTCATGTCTCTTTTATGCCCCTTCTCTTCTCTTTTCTTTCTCTCTCTCTCAGTCAGCATAAAAGAGACAAAATTTAGCTTTTCACTTCTGACCACACATTTCATTCTCTCACTTACTGTTCACGCCCACTTCCTCACCCACCTGATTATGTGGAAGATGGCTGATATGAGGAGTTCATTGTAAATGGCCACAGCCATGTAACGTGGCTCGTGGAAAGCCGAGGGTACGGTGCGGACAGCGTAGCAGAGGTACACGCCCCATAGCAAGAACAAGAACTCAGCTGGAAAACAAATGAAACAAACAACAACAAAAACATGAGGATGGTTAGAAGATTTAAAGTCTTTATTGACTTCAATTGTATTATTTTCCTAATTAGGTGTGTTGTCCTTAAGTAAGCTTAGACTATCATAAAGGCAGGAAATAGGGAAACAGCTAGTCCGTCTCTCTCCAAAGTGAAAGATATGCCCACCAGCACCTCTAAAGCTCACTTATTAAAAAGTTGTATCTCCTTTTCCTAATCTATACTCAGAAATGTAAACACAAATATGTCCACAAAAGTGGTCGGTGAGCACATTTAAGTATACTGTAGGTCTTTGTAAAGGCACCTGCCCACCAGACTGTGACAAAAATACTTTGTAACTCCCCCTAAACTGTTATTTTGACCTTTCGGCAGAGCCAGAAAGATAAGAAAGGTAGTTCCCCGTGTGTCCAGTCTTAATGCTAAGCTAGGTTAATCACCTCCCCAGCTCCAGCCCCGTATTTAACGCTCAGACTTGTGAGCGGTGCCAATCTACTCATCAAACTAAGCAGCACCGTTGCTATGACTATACAAAATGTAGATGCAAAGTCAGTGCAATAGTACTACTATTATTTACCACACACTGTGTGGAACAAAAGGAAGGAACAAAGAAGTGGATTCTTATCTGTGGTTTGACACTTGACGCTGCAGTGGTGATGGCAATAACATAGTTTCAAATTTCGCAAGAATTCCCAGTGTTTCCATTGTTTTCCCCAAATGAGACAGCTGCTTCATCGACAGCAGGAATGTTGACATATTCCCGCTACCTCACCAAGGTCACACAGCCCGACGGCAATTCACAAGGAAGATGTATTTAAAAAGTTAGCTGTCTAAACTGTTATCAACACATTTCAGAATATCCCGTACAGAATATGTGCACCGATAGCTCATTATCACCTAAATGGCCGGTGTAATGAAATTTTAAAGAACATCAGGTGCAAAAATCAATATTAATTATTTTGAATGTGATGAAAAGGGATTCCTCTAGGGGTGCTGCATTTTGGAGGCATGAAACTGTGTCTGCAAGCAGTCTAATAGATCTTATATGCACTGCTCTCTGATGTAGAAAACAGATGATGCTTATTTTACTGCTAGGGGAAAAAACAATATGTTTTAAAATAAAAAATATCTTCAGTTATTACTGCATATGAAAATTCCAAATGAGCATCACCAAGAGGTTTTCCTCTGATACGAGCTTTTATACAAGCTTGTTGTTTTGTTTGCAGACAGCAAAGAGCACCAAGAACTGTGCCAAGCACTGTGTTGGCATATGAGTCCATAAAGTCTTTACAGTGATTACAGTCCATTAATATTCATGAATAGGCCTAGTCTATAAATCATCACTAATTACATGGTGTTTAGCTGTTGAATCAGGATGTATTGAGAGCTGCTTGCAAGAGGGAAAGGATAACAATTCCAACTAATGCAGATTAATTGCGGATTCAAATTAATATTGTTGACATCATCAATACTGTTTTGCACCAGCTCTGTTTTGCTATGCATTTCAAGACAAAATAGGATAATTGCTAATTTTTAGACAAACATGTGTTCCCTCAGTGGCTGTCAGAGCGGACTGCGGGGATGCCTTATTTCCTATCATGTCTTGAACGCACACACAACGACACAAACACATACACACACACACACACACACACACACACACACACACAAATGGAGAGACTGTTGTATTCTACGTGTTTCATTCAATTTAAAGTGCTGTGTTGGTTCCTCAGAAGATGCTGAAATCCTCTGTCCTGTCTCTAGAGTGTCCTTAGCTGTCCTCCCTTCACCAGCTCCCTCCTCTTCTTCTCTTCATCTCAAGTTCTCCCTCTCCCCATCTGCTGGAAAACTCTCTGCATCATTGCCTACATCCCTACAAGCTTCATACTTCACAGGCTTCACTCTTCTTTTTTTCCTGCCACTTCTGTTTCTCTCTCTCTCTCTGCGTCTGCCTGTCCATCAGTTTTCAGAGGCAGGCCAGGCTTCTCTCAAGGATCCATCCTTTCCCTCTTTCCAAACAGGATTAGTTTCTCCCCTGCTGTCAGATTGGCTTCAGTGAGGTGCCCATCACTGCCTCCTGCTTCAAGAATCGGTCATTAGGAAGCTACTGTAACGCGCACACAAGGCCATCTGGGTACTCACAGGATACTTGAGGGATAGTACCTGCAACTTCTCACCAATAAAATCACTCTATGTGCTTGTTAGCTTGACATTGTTATAAATTCTGGCCATTTTAGGGACTGAATAAAAATGATTGGTTTGGGAGGTGAGGTCAGAAAAGAGGGAGGGTTATGTATTTCTCTTTTAGCTGAAGTTCTGATAGCAAAGCAGAAGATGGTCAAGCATTTCTTTTGCCCTATATTTACATTTTATTTCATCTTTAACTTGTGAGATTTACTGGAAAAAAATGGGTTCAAAAATTTCTTTTGTGTATTCCATGAACCAAAGCGAGTTAGTTTTACCATATGCAAAGGGCAACAGTCATGCCTCTGTATCGGCACTTATTTTCCACTTCATATTTAACTAGTGGTTGGTTGAACCAGTTAAAAAAAATACAATAGACGTAGATTATTATAGTTCTTTATAGTTTATGGTCTGTTCACTTTCAGTGTAATAAACTTTCATGTAGCTCTTAGTTCAAACAGAGAGCAGCTGAAATGCTCAGTAAACATAAAATTGAAACATTGATATGTTTTTTTTCTATGTAAAATTTTTGTACAGTCCCTAAGGGGCTGCTACTTAAGGTCAAAACTAGCAACTTTAAGGAGGACCCACTAAAAGGTTCATTGACATTTTATATTTGGCTTGGTTAGGAAGGTATATAATTTATGATCTATTGATAAATGTGAATCAAAAGAAAGGGAAGCTGACAGTGGTGTGAACATAATATAAAGGGCTAGAATGAAATATATATGAGAGCAGAACAGGGTGTAGACAGTGACTATAACAGATACACATTCAAAAACAATTCAGTAAAGCAATCAATTTCACTATAGTTTAGATAAATCATTTAGATAGTGGTGAATACTTTGATATTGTGCTTAGATTTGCTTCCATATGTTTTATAATCATTCAGTTATGTGATAGATTATTGTCTAGTTATAACTAGATAGGCTCATCCTCTGGAAAGTCTTTGGAGACATGTTTGTGGCAAAGGGCTGTAAAAAATAAATGAGGGGTGTACTGCTTCAATGCTGGTGGCAGCTCAAGACACTGTAAGAAAAGGGAAGTTGATCTTGTTTATAGGAGCACCCCATTGTTAACTTAATACACAGCATCATTCACTAAACGGTGTGTGAGCAAACCCATCAGGGAAAGGAAAATCAAACAATGGACAATATTAATAAAATTCACAACTGCATCCATTTAAGAGCAGTGGCTTGTCAGAATACTGGTTCGAGGGCAGGGCACAGAATAAATAGACCTATTGCGGCACAATAATGTCTTCTGGCATGCAAGTGGCATGCTTTCGAGCATTTTATGCCTTGCGTAAAGAGGTTGCTCTATTTATCTTTAACAAGAAACCTGTCAAAGCTGAGAAGTTTATCACATTTGTACAAGACCGAGATTCCCCAGCCCAGACCTGTTTATGTCTGTCTGACATGATTTGTCTCTTGGACGACAATGGCTGCATTGTGTTTAAGACTCGCTGGGAATTTCAAGATACAATTTAATAACTTCAAAGAGGGGACTGCCATCGCCCTGACAGTACACACTGCCCTCTCCCACCTGGATAAGAGTAACACATGTGTGAGGATGCTGTTCATAGATTACAGCTCTGCATTACACACAATTGTGCCTGCTAATCTGGTCTCCAAGCTCAGGATCCTGGGTCTTAACACCTCACTTTGCAACTGGATCCTGGACTTCCTGAAAGACAGACCCCAGGTGGTGAGGATGGGTAACCTTTCCTCCTCTGCACTGACCCTGAGCACCGGTGCCCAGCAGGGATGCGTATTCAGCCCCCTCCTGTATGCCCTGTTCATGTATGACTGTGTGGCC
>JAVQJL010077215.1:0-14368 GCA_036024295.1 Nannoperca obscura
TGACGGCATGTTGCCAAGCTGTCACTCACATCACAACTGGCCAATAGAAACGTCTTTCAGCGTAGGTCCCGCCCATGGCATGAAGCTGAACCGGAAGCACAACTTTTAGATT
This sequence comes from Nannoperca obscura, assembly GCA_036024295.1. NCBI lineage: Eukaryota > Metazoa > Chordata > Actinopteri > Centrarchiformes > Percichthyidae > Nannoperca > Nannoperca obscura. The sequence continues at coordinate 113 of JAVQJL010077215.1, forward strand.
CGCAAGCACAACTTTTAGATTCGCAAGCAAAATTTTAGGGTTTGAAAGCAAAAGTTTAGAGTTTGAAAGCAAAAGTTTAGAGTTTGAAAGCAAAAGTATGGAAAGTTTCTCTCTCAAACCACTTGTTTTGACTGTTTGATAAAGAAACAAAATGATCTCCATAGTGTTCCCTGATCTGTAGCAAACTGTAAAGCTAGATGGCTGCAGGGCCAGATACCATCCAGCAAGACGCATGTTGGCATCTTTCATCTGGTGCAACCACTGGAGGGCACAAAGATCAGTCGCCAGATAAAAATGCCATCCTAGAAGCTAGTACCTGAGTGTATCAATGGCCCACTTCATCACCAGACACTCCTTCTCCACAGTAGAATATGAGGTCTCTGTCCAGAAGCTTGTGGCTCAGGAATTGGCCTAATTTCTCCATCCACTTCCTGCAAAAGCACCCCACCAAGGCCCACTCTAGAGGTATCTGTTTGCAGGGTGGTTTGGTCTTTTACCAGAACCGTATACACATTGTGCTACCAATACTAGAAATTAATAGGACTGTTTGATCTGTGTATATTCTACCACATGGATGATAAAATTCTGTTAAAAATATTACATTAATGATGGCTATCCTCCACATTAGGTCTGTCAAAAACGACAGTTTGCTTAATTAAAACTTTATATTTACAATACTTTGGTAGTTAGGGTAACTTTACCTACTTATCTTGTCTATGTGTGATAGGTCTGTGTATGCATTTGACTGGTTGTCTTTCATAACCATCTTTGTAATGTGTTGTATGATGGCCCTGATGAAGGCCTTTAGCCAAAACATTTTAACCTTGTTACAACCAGCAAAGTGAAGACTTCAAAAAGTGACTGAGCTGCTAGGAGGATTTAATGACCAATGTGTGCCTCACCTGCTACAGAGATGATAAAGGAAGCATCCATGGCATCGATGCCCAGGGTTCTGGCACGGGCAGACAGGTGGAAATAGGGGATGAAGTAGGCCAGCTGACTGAATACCAAGGACCACGTGTAGATACAAAAGAATGGGTCTTTTAGCAGGGAAAAATCCAGTACTTTGGTTTTTGTGTCGGTCACCTCACTTGGCGTGCTGGGATGTGAGGGAACTCCAACAATGGTGGAGCCATTCATGCTGCCATTGAGCTCTGCAGCAATGTCTGGAGTTGTGGGTTTACACTGACCCAAGTCACTGTGGGGCTCATGGCCATTCACACCATTGAGGACCAGTTTGGTCAGTTCAGGGTTCACTAACTGATCCTGGAGTCCCCGAGTACATTGGTCCCCCAGGTTCTCAGTTTCCCCGTGGGGGGGACGAGGGGATGGGAATGAGTCTGATTTGGAAATGCCATTGGATAGGTGAGAAGAGCCATTCAAGCAGCTCTTAGTGTATTCCTTCTCTGAGGAGCTCTTAAGTGAAACAGCAGGGCTCTTTTGGATGGGACAAGAGATAGGGTTTGACATGGGATGCTTCACGTTGATGGGTCGCAGAAGCATTCCAGAGGCCACCATATTCAGCATGAGACCGCCAAGAATCAGCATTGCCCCTGTGGGGGACAAAGAGAGCTCAGGACCCAAAATGTCACCATATATGAGCAATATTTCTTATCACACAAAAAATGGAAATACACCAGAAAACATACTTATGCACCAAACAAACAATTACAGAATAACAGATTTGTCCCGCCTACCTTGCCAAGCATATTTGTCTAGGAGCAGCTGAGTGAATGGAGCGAGGGCAAAGGTCAAACCCATCCCAGAACGCCCAATCGCATACGCAGTCGCTAGCCTCTTTCGGAAGTACAGTGCTGTGACCACTGAGAAGGATTGGTATAGTAGTGCAAAACCCATTCCTAAGAGGAGAAGGTTATCATTATCAAACACTGTGTCTGTCACAGAAATATGGACAGACTAGAAGAAAAAAAGTATTTCATAATCAATGACCTCAAATAGATGTCCTCAAGCAGAGGATGGTGTGGTGGTTTCAGACTCATCAGGAAACAGGAGGTTTGATTAGGTATTTTGGCTTACCACAGATTACTACTCACCAACTATCACTCCCATGCTGATGTAGAGGAACACCACATTGTTGGCCAAAATACTGATGAGGAAGCCTCCACTAACCAGCACTGCCCCAGCGATGGAGGTCACCCTGGCTCCTAGCTTGGCACAGGCCACAGAGGCAAGGGGTGCTACAGGAGAGAAAGCACAAAGTATAATTTTTTACTGTTCAACATCAAGTGTAAACATGCAGAGGAAAAGTGGCTCAAATGGTAAAAGCTTCGCTCTCTCCTTACAAATTCACAGGAAGGAGAGAGGACACCATTATACAGGAAAAGCTTCTGCGATATTATTATCTTTACATCCTGTCGATGGACTCAGCGTCTGCAGAGCTTTGTGGGGGATGCAGACAGAGTTACGAACCTCCAGACAGACGAAGACTCGACATGATGGAACCGATCCAGCTGATGCTCTCTGACGAGCCTCCAAACTCATCTTGGAATGCCACGAAAAAGATCCCAAAGCTTTTCAGTGTTCCCATCACTAGGACATTTACCTGCACACACACACACACACACAGACACACAGACACATAATGGGAAAAAGCTGTGTTACGGGATGAGTTCTGTGAAACACATATGGAGATTTAGGTAAGAGTTAACATGAAAATATAAAATTGTTGAAATATGCAGAAGAGAGTTTTGTCTTTTCGCTGCTACCACTTTATTAGGGACTTAAAGACCACAGTGGATGGGAAAATTAGAAGAACAATTGTAAAGGGTAAATATACCAAATATTTGCATGTTTGAGAGATGAGGGAGTTAGACATACCAGGAAGCAATGCAGCACGACCATCCAGCCCCAACCTCCATCTGGAGGGTCCTCATACTGGATCTCTTTTTCCTTCTCTTTCTTAGTGGTCATGACATCCTTCCTAAACAGGTTCATGGCTGCCTTGGTTTCACTAGGAGAATAAAAAAACAGTAACGTCAAAATCTCATTCATCGTAACACAGGCCATACATATTCTAAAAAATATTTACAGTAATGTGCTGGATTCATTATACTAAAATAAATAAAACATTTGCTGCGAAGTCTTTCACACAGTCACAAATGTGTGTTTAACAGTGAAAACTTAAGATTCTACATCTAAGAGCTTTTCTCTGTTGCGGTTTTAAGAAAAAGACATTCAATGCATTTGTATTCTGTGAGTGAATCTCTGTCTCTTCATTTCAATGTCACAACAACGGCATGTAGCATGTTAGAGTTTGTGAGGAGAAACACAAGCAGACTTTTCCCCTTAAAGAAACGCTTGATAACTTTCTAAATAAAACAAACTGTGATGTGAGAAACCTGTATAGCCAAAAAGTCAATCAAATCATTTTGAACCATTCAAGGAGACAACTGATGATTGACAATACTTTGTTATCATTATGTCCTGTGAGGACATCTGGCAATGGATAGAAATGCTGTATTAACCTGTAAAGTCACTGAGCTAAAACCGGTCAGTTGCAGTACAGCTAATCCTTCCTTTTCCACCTCTTTTGCCATTATTACAGGTACTGCACTAGACTGAATGCCTCAGCAATGTTTACATTAAGTGTGTCTATGTCACAGCAAGTGCAAATATTTGATCATGTGTTTCTCGAACCTCTGTGTCAGTACGTAACAGCATGTCCTCGGCATGATAGGCTAAAGTTTGCCTTTGTGATATTTTAATTTGAAAAAAAACAACAACCCAGAGGCCAGTTTCAGGAGGCATTCACACGGAGTTGTCTGAGTGACTTTGCAGAGTAAAACCAAGAAACCATCTCAAATCTGGTACATGTACCAGGCTTTGCAAAGTTATCGAGATAACTTATTAAACCAGCTTCTAGGAATTGACTTTTGAACAACCTGAAGCCATGCAGTCTGGAAAACATGACAAATGAACATTCTCAAACTTATTCAAGTTGATGTTTTAATCAGATTTGAGATTGAATTAGTTTTTCATATAAAGCTACAGTAATGGCTTTTCCTTTCATCCCATGCTGTCACTGCTGCACTTTCCCTGCCGCAAGTCTTTGTAATGCACAAGGATGTGTGCATGGGTGATAATATAAAGATAATATATAATATAATATAATATATAGTCCTGTAGATCGGTCCGTGAAAATATGGTCTGACATTAAACCGGTTCGTGGCGCAAAAAAGGTTGGGGACCGCTGCTGTAGATGGTTTCACGCAGTTGGTGGCTGTAACTTGTCACAAAATCTAGCAACGCACCAACAAAGGCAGGGAAGAAAACTATTGGCAAAGAAATAGGGATACAAACAATGTAGATTTCAAAATGAGGTTTACAAATGCTTCACTGTAGAAATCAGAATAACCAGGTTATTCAAGTGCAAGTAAATGCACTGATGGTCTATAAGATTATGCAGTTTGATGTTTGAATTGGCACTTGTCAAACAGGGTCAAAGATGGTGCTAAAAAGGATAACTGAGTCCACTGGTAATAAAATGTTGTTCTTTTTATTTAAATCAAATGTCATGTTTGGTGTGCCTAATGTTCTGGAGTGCACATGTGTCCACATGCGTCCATACAGAATCTGTGTAACTTGAAGTTAAGACTCAAGCCATAAGACTGCAGCTTTGTGAACCTGTGCTCCTGTTGTGAGGGGATTCAGGAGCAACCTGTTTATGCCTGTGTTGTGAGCCAGCTGTACTGCAGTTTGACTTGGCACCCCAACAGGCAATGTGTGACCTTGAATTACTTCGAGCCCTTCTTGGAACAGGCTCCCAAAGGATCCCCTTCCTAAAACTTTGACTTGTGTCAGCAGAAACTTAATGAGCCTTGTTAAAGAGCGAGCATACAATACTTTGTGTATTCATACATGAGCTACAACAGCATCAAACATAGACAAACAGAAAAAATCCTCTGGAATCATTTCTGATAACTCCCAGACAGATATTCATAAATAAGAAATATTTTAACTAGAGTTAAGTCAAAATGAAGATAAATAAAACTTTTGCAGCTCTGCATGGGGAACCACAGAGAAACAGAGCCCACGGCTGGAATGTGAGGGTGGTGTTGGGGTCAGAGATGATAAGAAGGGTCAAACAGCAGCAGAGATTGAGTGACGACTTTACCAGCAAACTCAGCTCTTTACTGTACATACACATGTCCCACTTTGCTATTTAAAAATGACATACTGTAAATCACTGGACTTGGTAGAGTTTATTTATTTGTTTTTATTTTTTACACAGAGACGTTACATGAATAAATTCTTAAATATAGCACTTGCATGCAATGCACCTAGCACATTTTTGCTGGTCTCTCCTGAATTCAGTTGGCTCTGTTGGTTTTAAATCAGGTAACCACTCCTTCTGGCACGTTCAATCACACTGCTGTAGCAGTGATCTTCTGTAGATGTTCTGTAGGCAATAATTATTTTTCATATAATTTATCTTAAATCTACTGATTTAAGTTTAGTCCTACTAGAGCCCCTTCCCTTCACACTCAACACTTTGCCTTTCAGATTTTAGCAAAATTTAACATAAAGCTGTTGTATGTATGTATGTCGCTGTAACATTAAATTATTGCAAATGAAAACTAACCTGTTAAACCTGATTGTAGATACACACGCAGCCTATAAGATCCAAGCAAAGTACACAAACAGTGTTGTCTCCATTCAAAGATAGAATATAGCCATTATTATTATTCTGCGGTATCTGTAGGATTAAGCCATGTAACTGAAGAAAAGTATATCAAATACTGACCATAAAGTCTCCTGAAACAGATAAAACATGTGTATGTACGAGAGATGATGCACGATACAAAAACATTAGCTGCCTTATCAAATGGGAGTTTGCAAAACACCTGCATGGTGTGAAATGAATTAATCCAACTACCCATTATTTACATTCGCTTATCTTGTGCAGTGGCGGTGGGGGTTTGAACACAGGGTTTACCTTCCATTCAGTGAAATTGTCCCAACACTTGTGTGCATAATAAACACTGAGCAGAGCAATCATCAACTGCACAAACAATGCATGACAGCAATGCTGTGTAATATTTCACACAATAAAGTGATGACACACTGCAAGAATAATATATATACCATATATTTCCCAACACAGAGCATCCTTTTTTCTGTTGGTTGTTAATGTTACAGGTCAAAGCTGAATAGTAAGCTTGGAACTGCCAGGAAATTGCACTGAAGTAGGAAATGCTTGAATTTTGTCCATTGTACAGGCTTCAGTTGAAGTGAACAGGAGAAGGAGTGAATACTTGCGAGATTAAAATGTAATGTGAATGGACTTAAACACATACAGACATATCTATTCACAGTTACTTTCACACCCATGGACAATTTACAGTTGTCAATTCACTGCGGGAAGAAACCCACACAGATTAAAAGGGAGAACATGCAAACTCACAGAAAGGCCCCAACGAGCACCAACCAGGCATTACAATTGGAAACCCGGATCTTCTTGCTTTGAGATGACAATGTTAACCACCTAAACAAATTAAATACATGTTTCAAAAAAAATTAATTACACATAAATTAAAGAAATGCTTTATAAATACCCTAAGCTTGTCCACAGACGAGTGTAATTGTCTAAATATAGGGCGTGACACATCTGTGACATTCTCAGGACTAGGTGCGTCAACAAATGATTGAAAAGGTCTAACAAAATGAAACATTGGTTGAATGTCTTATTAAAACCTGTCACATTATCAACACATGGAGAAAATGACTTTATAAGACGCTGGCAGGCAAAGTGACCGTGAAGGAAGTAGAAGGAGGGGGCGTAGTAAAACTGTGTTTATCACCAATCTTTTGTAGCCTGCATCACTCACTCAATCTAACATGTATAAGAAGCCGAGACCAAGTTAGGCATAGAGCACAGAGCGGATTAAACGGGGAATGAATTGTACTAGTGTACTGCAAGAAAAGTATTTCCCCCCATGTGCTGTTAAAAAGTTGTCCTCAGAGTGTGCTTGGGTGCATATTTGTGAATGTGCCGGGGGTCTGAGGGTTTGAGCGATGGGGGATTGGATTTGTCGTGTGGTATAAACACCATGTTACTACACACTTCCACCAGGAGATTCTCTCTCCAACTTTTACATTGTGCTTCTAGTCTAACATTAGATTTTAGTGACTTGGTGAATAATGTTCTCCAAAATCTGTCCCTATCCTATTTGATCAACATACTGTGGTATAAATTTAAAAAAAGACAACAACCAGTTAACAGATGTTTTCACCTCCATCCAGTGAAAAGCATTGTCTACATCCATGTTTACTAGCTCGCAATCTTCCTTTTCCCTGCCTTTGCTGGTTTATAGCTGCATATTCTGGCACATTACCGCCAACTACTGAACAGTGTAATAGTCTGAAATTATTGGCAGGAATGTGTATCCCTCGTGTGCATGTGCGTCCTTGTGCACAAAATAAACAAAACAGGAACCCACTCATTGAAAAATAGCTCCATAGCACAACTAGAGGTAAAAGAAAACTCAGACATAGAACCATTAACAAAAAAAAACATTGCCTTGAAGGGGAGCGTTAAGAATAGTTCAACATAGTGGGAAATACGCTTAGCTTTCTGGCAGCGAGGTTGGATGAGAAGATCCATACCACTCTCATTTCTTTCGTTCAATATGAAGCTGGAGACCGCAGCCACATAGAGGCTGGAAACAGGGGAAGACGGCCTGGCTCTGTACAAAGGCTTCCTGAAAGGTGAGTAGTTGAGGCACAAACCACATGGCTGTGACATCCTCAGGTTGATTTCGGTCAGGGACCTGTGTTACGTGTCATACTATATTTATTGGATAGGACAGTTTAGGACTCAGTCCCATCCAATAACGGAAAAATGCTAATGTGCAGATCAGGGTTAGACAGATATGGTGTTACTGTGATGATGGTGGGTAGTTGCTAGGGAGTACTATGTGGTCGCTACAGTGCGCTATGTGTTAGTCACTATATCCTGTCCACTAGTTTGGAGAATGGATGATTTTGACAGACTTCAAAAAACACAAGCTTGAGAGAATCCTGCCCTTTTGAAGAAAAAAGCTATCTCCATGGCATGTCCACAAATTCCTGCTAATAATCCCATATTGCAATGTGTTGCATTGTATAGATGCAAACGTGATGACGCTAAATGATGATCAGTGTCTCACAATGTATCTACTGCTCACTATAGAGAAAATCTTCTATTACACATGAAGAACTGCAAAAACTGCCAGTTGTGTTTGTTGGAAAGCACGACCACTGCTTGAAATCGCAGTGGGGCAAGTGTTTCCACTGTACACCCAATCAATAGTTTCTAATCTTTGCTTTAGATTTCAGTGATTGAACCGTGCTTTCAGTCACATTATGATCACAGGTTGTACCTTGGCAGATAGTCAACCCTACACCACCCTGCACCGCCCGGGCAGATTTAGACCTGGCTTGAGCAAGATCATTTTTAAAGACATTGAATCCTGGATGGGATTGTATCAAAGTTGCCATTCAAAACTATCAGAGATGAAAAGGAGAAATAGAGTGACAGCCACAGGAAAGCAAGTAGGTCACAGAACAGATAGTGTTTGCAGCCAAAATGCCAAAATTCAATATTAAACAACCCAAGATGTCAGACGCAGAAGCCACCCCACAGACAACCAAGCCTCTAGTCTCTGCTGTGACACCAGTATTAAACTGGTCACTCCTGTTTCTCAACTATTCCAGATATGTCTGAACACACAGTACACACACATTACTGGTACAGTTTGTCCTGGGCATGAGCAATGAGCATAGGCAGCATATCATTCAAAAAACAGGCATGGGAGAATCCTGTTCTTAAGTGCAGAATTCAATTTTCACTTCATTATCATGCATTTTGAGTTTTAAAGTTATAATTATGACACGGTTATACATAAGAGTGCACACAATTATTTGTATATGAAAGTACATTTTGGCAGAAATGATGCATTTCCAACCGTGATGTTTTTTTGTACCGGATGCACACACAGTCTGCAAATTCTACAGTCCTGCACTTCCATAAACAATTCATGCTTTCTTATTAAATCGATTTATGGCCGGTGAGACAGCCTCTGACTCTGTCAGTGCTCCTGCTGTTTAGTGATTTTTCCCTTTTTGCCTGCAGGTAGAGATGGGCGGAGCCATCTAACCTGAAGTCTTGCACCTGAGATGGCTAGGTCTGGTGCAAGGGCAGTGATACCAGCATGAACAGGAGAAACAGGAGCGGAACGACTATAAAGTCGGCCATCAAAAAGACTTACTTTTTATTAACAACAGCAAACCATAACAAAACCTCAACTACTAATGCAGCATCATTTGGTTTCAGACAGATGAAGTGCTGCGTGTGGCTGCTGAGGTACACCTGACTCTTCAGCAGCTCTGAATGATAAAGTTGCACAGGTTTAAGTATCAGAAAATATAACTACTTGTCGAGGTTCTGTTTTCTTTAATCGGGCAAACTGGGTGTGAGCGTGTTATGTTTTTCTCCAGCAAGATATAAAGTAAATAATGTTTATGCAAATGAAATGTGTTGTTACACACCAAAATAAACATGCAGGAAAGGAATGTAACAGAGGTAACCTCTGTATGTCACAAACATTCATGTCAGTCATTACCCCAAGCAGCGACAGCATCAGCAGCATACTATAAGAGATATTCTAATTAAACAAGGATGTCGAGTTACCTCTTATTCTTTTTTGGTAGTCTGCCTGGAGGCTCTGGAGGGTGATAAACTCAGGAGTCCTATTCTCTAAGTGCTCTCTAACATTCTCAGGATGTTCAATGGGCACTTGTAACAATGGTTGCATCCAGATTAGCTTTACACCTGCAACAAGATGCAAACAATGGTCAGTGAAGTAACAAAAAACAAAAGAACAACAAAAATATATTAATTGATGCAGGCACACCCTAACATCTCTGAAACCTTAAAGCAGAAACACAGATAGCGCTCTACAAACAACACTGTGAGCAAGTGCGTAACCATGGAATAGACATCTGATTAAGACTGGGAGTGTTGCTCTCCATGTAACCACAATCATTCACACACACAAGATGAATTTACATCTAGTGCCTTACTAAGCTACCTATTTAGCTGTATTCTTACACTTCATGTTTATGTGCTCAACTAAATTGCATTATAGTTCACATTCCACTTTTTCATCTGTATATCTTCAGAGCATGTCCCTGTCTGATCCAGCATGTCTCTTCCTCCCTGTATCTCTGTGCTGCATGCAGTGTGACTACATATCACTATTTTTCATAAAGAACAATGACTGATGACCTTGATGATCATTTTAATTTGATACAGTGATTATTTTGTTTGCATTACTAGTTTTACTTGTTTTAATGTAATCCTGCTGTTTAGCTAGCTCTATATTAAGTGTATAAAGAACAGTGTGTAATATACAGTAGTAACAGTTACATGAAACGTTCGCTATCGCCTTATCTACTAACCTAACGTGACCTATTTTGGTAGATAGAAACTTACTGTCTGAATAAAAACTTGTATTTCCAGCTGCCGGTCCTGCTTCCCTTGCGTGGAACTCCCTAGCACGAGACCTACAATTCCAGCGTATGCCACTACAGCAGACACAATGTAACACTGCATACCAATTTAGAGGCTGGATCCTTTAAAGAATGCAGCCTTTGAAAGAGCGACCTGCAGAGGACCGAGCCCGTGCCTCCTCAATAAAATGAGAACAAAACAAATGGTGCAGTCAGGTTGGTCCTCTTGAACTTGGAAACAACCACAATTGCGGTTCTGTGAGGCTCAGTGGTAGTGTGCGCAAAATGCTAATGTAAGCATGCCGACGCAGTGGCAATGCCAACATGCTAGTGTTTATGAAGTATAATGTTAGCATGTTAATCTTAGTATAGTGTGTTAACTTGCTAACATTTGCACTAAACACAAAGTAGAGCTGAAGCTGATGGGACTGCCATTAGTTTTGCAGGTTTTTGGTCATAAATGAAAGTATTGGACAAACTGAAATGTTGACCTGATGGTGGTGTTAGATTAAAACTCAGAAGATCATCAAAGTTCATCCTGAGGAAGATATCAATCTGTGCCAAATGTTATGGCAATCCATCCAATAGTTGTTGAAACATTTCGCTTTTAATCTCAGAGTTCAACCTCACTGTGGCGCAAGTAGAAAAGTTGGGAATCACCAAAGTTAGAAAATTCATCACCTGAGAACCAGAAGTATCTGTACAAAATCTGTACAAAGAGTAGATCAAGTAGATGTTGAGATATTTCACAGATCAGTGAAAACTTTGACCTGCTGGTGGCACTATGGGTAAAGTCAGGGGATTGCCAAAGTAATTTGGTTTCATCCTCTGGGGACCACAAATGGCTGTACAAAATATCAAGGCCATCGGTCTAATAGTTGTTAAGATTCAGAGCAAAGTGGTTACCAGAGCCAGCTACCTTTGTCACAGGAAATTGCCCTCAAATTGCCAAAATAGTGTTCCTTACACCTGAGCTTAACTTCCTTCAATCTGTAACGAATCTGTAATTATCAATATGTTCAAAGGTTATGTCTGACTTCCATTTCCCCCTGTTGATTTATTTTAATTATGCGAGATATAAGTGACAGAGTTGATATACACATTCAGACTTTGAAGAATGTTACTAAAACACACAATGATTACCTTTTACTTGAAAAGGTCTTTTACCTGTCCCCAGCTGGGCACTCCATCAATGTGTAAGAAGGCCCAGCAGAACTATGTCATGATGACTCTTGTTGAATATAGTGTGGAGTCACATGACCAATTACCTACCTGATGCCCAATTCCTCTCATTACCACGTTTTTAGCAATTAAAACTGCTTGTCATAATATCTCATTGAAAATGGAAACAACGGGGAGGAAGCAGCCACATTCTTCTTAGTGCTTCAAATCTGTTGAGTCGGACCGCTGACTGAAGCACTTTTACTGCATCCCAGTTCATGGGCCACAATAATAATAATGACATTATATTGGCATCACAAAAGCTGGTAAAAGTACTTACAATTTTTTGGGAAAATAAGCGTTTATATGCTTCAGTGTTGGTTGCTTTGTTTCAGTCTGGGTCATTGTTCAAACTTCATTATTATTAGGCAACGGTCAAATGAACCATTCAATAGTTTACCCTGAAGACCAGCAAGAACCTTAAATACTTATCTTGTTGTGCATGCAGAAAGTAGGAGATACCTCACTTCTTCCACAGCTGCGCAAGTAACAAGTACAATGTGTGTGTTTTGAATGCAAGAACACCATGAACGATTTTCAGTTTTAAGAGCAGACACTTAACAAATCTGCACAGACATGTCGTCAGGTAAATTCATGTTTTGGCCCATTCTTTAAATGTCCCCAAGGGCACAGATCTAAGATAAGAAAATAAGCTTCATGGTAGGGCAGGCGAATTGTACAAAAAGTGGATCAAACCATGATCGCGCTTCATGATTTCACTCCAACACTGTAAAAACCATTCAGGTCTGCATTGTGTAAAAGTCTGAAAAAGGGGTTGTCTCACATGTGCTGACGTTACTGTAATACTAGATGAATTATATACATAACCACAGAGCATCCCTCTGAAGCATCATTTTCCTTTATACACCTGCGCATCCATGTGTTTAAACGCATGCTAGCAGAAAGTAAAAGTTTACACACACAGTGGTGATTGGAGATGGTGATCACAAGAGGTGAACAAGTTTATATTTTAACAGAACTTTTTTTGTTGTTGTAAGTTATAAAGTTCACCACAAAAAAATACTAGTTTACTTATAAAGTAAAAATATCAGGATTTTGGGCAAGTTTCAGCCCTGCAAGTAACCTGCTTTTGTGCAGATTATGCATTGATAGCTGAGCTATTTTCCCCCAGGAGATTAGTTCATTAGCTGAACTACTCTTGCAAGAACTTGCATTTTTGCGTGGCTCTACAGAACTGATAAAGTGAAACTTAATAATATGAACGATTCAAAGTATCTTTCTATTTTGTGTTATTTTCTTTATTTCTTTCTTTTTTGCCTTACTATTTCATCCACCAATATAACACGAATTCGCAACATGAAGCCTCCATCTGTGACCACAGCATGGAATTCTGGAGGAAAGCCAGACATCAGTCCTGAGGAATTGTGAGATTATGTAGTAAATGCAGGGTGTTTAGCAGAAAGCTTCTGGTTTAGTACACGGAGGCATACACACAACCGTATTATTGTGGGGAGAAAACAGGGAGGTCTTACCTTATGTAGCCGTGAACAAGTTATCTTCACTTCACAGGCCTGTTGCATCGTGCCCCTCACTCAACTCAACACTGGTGGGAAGGCAAGAAAAGAGTCGTTCAAGCAGATGCGAGAACTCAGGCACACTGACACTTCAGCGAGATGTCATCTGGGTGCCATCTGACAGAAAGAGGCACAAACTTGCACTGTTGGAATGTGGGTGAAAAGTTTAAAAAAGCTAAAATATCCTAACTTTCGGGGGCCACAGAGGATGACTTGTGCTTGATTTCTCAGGGGAGAGGTTTGGTGTAACAAAAATATTTCATTAAGAAAATGAATTACAATCAGATCTAAATACCCTATAGTGTTTTTGTTGAACCGTCATATATTAAAAAACGATTCATGTGTTGATTCATGTTACTGTGCAAAAAAAAAAATGCCATACCTGAAAGCGTCTTCAATCCTCGACCCGCTTCAGTCCCAAAATTTCAATTAGTTCAATTTGACGCGTAATTTATGGTTTTCTCGAGTTGTGCGTGCCAGAAAGGCGTGCGCGTCATCGGTGGGGGACTTTTTGGCAGAGAGAAATTGCTGCGGGGCCTTGATCTCCGAGGATGACCGTGCCATAACTTATGACTCTATGAGCGAGTGCCTCCCGACTTGCATCTCAGATCTCGGCCTCAACGTCGCTGGCTGTGCTGAAGAGCCGCAGAAAGCAAAGCCTCCACCGAGGAGAACCACGTGACTGAGGCGTAGCAATGAACCTCATCTGAGGGCTCACATGGAGAGGAGGAGAAAAAAAAAACACCCCTCTGCGGTCAAAACATCAGAGCCCCAGCAGACTTTACTCAGGTTCTGGTCACGGGCAGTGCGCGTCGGTGGCGCACTGTACTGACGATCTTCACCGCATAAAGGCAACCGTGCGCTGTGGACTGTAGGATACGCGGGTTTTCCGTCCAAACACTCCAGCAAGGAATTTCTCTGATCAGCATACCTTCATTCAGAGATGAATGACCCCTCCCCCCCCCCCCCCCACACACACACACACACG
>JAVQJL010077218.1:0-44713 GCA_036024295.1 Nannoperca obscura
TTTGTATCCTTCCCTTAAACCATGAAGTTGAACAATCTTTGTTTTCAGGTCATTTGACAGTTGTTTTGAGGCTCCCATGTTGCCACTCTTCAGAGAAGATGCAAAGAGGTGAACAACTAGCAACAGGCCACCTTAAATACCCTTTGTCATGATTGGCTTCACCTGTGTGTGTAGCTCAAGGGTCAATGAGCTGAACAAACAAATGTTGTGTTCCAATAATTAATGCTAAAGGTATTCAAATCACTAAAACAACAAGGGTGCCTAAAAAAGTAATTATTGCACACTTTCTGTAAATCCTATAAACTTCATTTCACTTCTCAAATATCACTGTGTTTGTCTGCTATATAATATATTTAACTGAAATTTCTGATCCGAACAACCAATGATTTATAAAGGAAAATCTTGAAAATTATCAGGGGTGCCCAAACTTTTGCATGCCACTGTATATAATAGACTCTATCTTAGGTCCTTATTTGAAGGGTCAGCGGTTCTTTCGTTGGCTAACAAACTGGACTGTTAGCCTACACTGATGCTTGGCTGACTAAATGCATGAGAATGGTTTATTAAGCTGTATGTTTTGCTGCTTGCATAGTAGTAGCTTTGTCCTGTGGTGGGGCTTAGGGGTTGGCTCCAGCCAGGTGGAATGAGAACAAACAAGCTGTCAGAAGTAATCACATCTCCCAGACACTGGATATGTGAATGCACCAACATATCTGTCCATCAGTGCCTCAGAGCTAGTGGCCAGTGTCTGGGGCCCCCCCCGGGCCACATCACAGACTGACAGAAAGGTTGGCACTGATGAGGGCTGTTGTCTTTATGTTCCACAAGAGAGGAAATTAAGCCTTTTTTCAGAATTGATCTAGACTGAATGGACCAGCATGGACTGTGCTAGGAGATAATTGTCTTCAAATGTATATACAATAGGAAATAAACTAAGCAGATAAAGCAGCTTGGCTTTTAGGATTCTTTTTTAGGATACCTCATCCTGAGCTCGAAAGTCTGTATAAAAAACTGCCAATGACCAGTGTTCGTTTCAGTCCGTTGTTTTATGTTCTTAATGCAATTTTGTTTACTTCCAAACAAGCAAAAGTTTGAGGGAACCCTGCAGGGAACCAAAAAAAATGAACTGGAGTGGAATAAATATGCTTCTCTACAAAATCCATGAGGGATTGTCCCTCCCTCAAAACCTGTTTACCTGCAAAAAACATGAGCACTCTTTCTAGTTTTAATCCTCTCCTTTTGAATGACAGGATTATTTTTTTGTGGCGAGAGCAGATTTGAGATAAGTATCGCTATCTCTTCTTCCATCACTCCAACTGCAGGTTATTGAATATCCCAGTGGAGGGGAAAAACTAATTACGAAACGTGTCTGGCTAAGAGAGTTATCTGCGAGATAGCCTGCAGTGCAGCCATGTTTTAGCCCTTTTGTTTTTTTGTTGTGCAAACTAATTAGTTTTTTCTCTTTTTTTAAATGGAAAAATGCTCAGCTGCTCCCCAAACTAGTAATGACCTTCCATCGGAATTATGACACCGGCAGATGTAAAGCTTTTGATTAAGCCCATTTACATGGAGCCCGCACTAGTTGAGACGTTCAGCTCTGATGCTCAGGATTATAAGTCCCATTCTGTTTTGCCGTAGGTGGAGTGCTTTTCCAAATTGCTTTCATTATGAATACTAAATCTCTCCTTAAACTTTGATGAAACCTTGAGATGGTCGATTTATTTAGGTTTACATTTCTACAGAGCAATTTCTTAAAAACTTTGTTAAGAAGCTATCACTTGCACATGTAAGTTTTGTTTACCAGTTATTAATATGAACTGCTTCAAACTATAAGCTCTCTATTTAAAAACTGAAATTGACTTGGCTGAAGTAGTGTGGATGTACTGTATTAGTTCAGTATTTTGGTCCTTAACTTTGGGATAAAACAATACAATTAGCCGCTCTAGCGGATGACTGCTCAAATCCCTAAAATGTGTTACACTAATAGACTCTGTTATTAATGCAAGTCAAAAAGTCATGTTGACCATTTTGACACCAGAAACAGATTACTCACTGCATGCTTAGGTAACTTAAACTACAGCATAGTAATTAAGAATGAGCATTCTGTGTGTGGGATTTTAGTTGGTTTGTCTTTAATGAAGCTACTGATTCTGTTCAATATTCAAACAAATAAGTCCATAATCACTATGTCCAAATGTGTCTCAATTAAAAGAGAATGACAAAAAGTAATTGATGATGATGCTTTTCTCATCTTTTTTAGAATGAAATACTCTCAATACTACTGTCAACTATTGACACTGTCCTTGTAATATATGATCTAGTGAACAAATCTAAATGCAAATATACTCTAAGTTCAGATCACTGAGTGTTTATTCTGCTGAAGTTTTCTTAGACATGGCAGACACTTGCCTTTGCTCAAACCCCATTTAAAGAAAAAGTTTGACATTTTGTATTATACTTATTTACTTTGTTGCTGAGAGCCACATCAGAATATCTACACCACTCCCATGTATGTATGCTAAATATGAAGCTGCAGCCAGTTAGCTTAGCTTAGGGTGTCTTGTTGTCACCGTGAAATTGCCGGGCAACCAGCGGAGACTGTAGGAAACAAGACATGATGTTATTGGTGAGCTTGTGCTGGTAGGTGGATTGTGGAAGTGTACCTGTGGACAACGCCAAGCTACCTGTTTCGCCATGTATCTAGACTTATTGCTAAGCTAAGTTAACTGTCTTCTGGCTCTAGCGTCATATTTAGCATACCGATATAAGAAGGGAATCGATCTTCTCATCTAACTCTTTGCAAGAAAGTAAATAAGGTTATTTTCCCAAACTTTCAAACTATTTCTTCAAGTATTTATTTCTAGCCTATGCTCTTTACCATCACTAACACTACCACAATTGCTATATATAGTATATATATTATAATCCTTTTATTGCCAGATTGCATAGTAGTTCAGAGTGCAAAAACAGGTCATGGAGGGCCTATATCAGCACCTAGCTTTGAAATGAAAGGAGAAAAATAATAATACACTGCTCTCTTTCTCTGTGTTAAGTCCAAACCTATATAGTAGGAAGGTTTGCCTGCCCTATACGCTACTGAGAAAATAGAAATAGAAAGGAAGATATGGGGGATGTCAGTGAAAAAGCAGGAGGAATAAAAAGTGGGTTCTCTCTGTGTGTGCCACAGGACCTCACACCGGGGACTTATCTCCTGTGCCTGTGTTGCCGATCCGTTAATGGCTGGCATCATAACTCTCTGCACAGAGGCTGTTTGCTGCGGCTTCTGTCACAGGTTCATCATTACGCTGTTAGCTTAACACTTGGCAATGAAACAAAGTAGCCTCCCACTGGTGTAGATCAATCCTCTGACACCAGGAGAAACCCTGAGAGTATATCCACAGCACTAATACAACTCACTGTGAGGACAGAAGAAGGAATGTAAAGCTATTCAGAGCCATAGACATCTAAATGTTTCTGTTGGTTTTCTTTGATTTTGGTCTTTTTACTCTGTTGTGTATTTATGTTTTTAAATTGTTGCAAGCAGAAAACATTAGCACTAAAGTTGCAACACATGTGATATCATTAAAATTTGCATAAGTTGTGTAAGTGACCATATAACTCTAATTTACACAGAATCATGTTAGACTGATTTCTCAGTTCCAATCCTTTGTTTTTCTTAATTTAACAAAAGACTTGTTGCTCACTCACGACAATGGACAAGTTAAAAACATTTCCTGTACTTAATATTTGTAAGTCGTGTTAATTTAATATATATATATATATATATTTCACCCAAATCTTTATGCTCTTTCCATCGAAATATGCTGAGCTGAGTTTATACTGGTAATCAGATAGACAGTAAAATATTAATTTACTGTGATATTTGTCCCGACATGAAGTATTTCACAAAATACCTTTCAAATCTACAGTTACTAAATAAAACAAAAAAGAAAAAATGAAACGTTTTTAAATTACTTCCCTTGGGTTGCACTGAAAAACCACCATAAGACAGAGCAGCATGAGTTAAATTCAATATTCAATATTTGAATATTCAGTGCTGGAAGACACATTTCACAGATACAAGTTTTATGATCTATGGCTCTGAACTGAAGTTGGGAGCCACTGGTTAAGGACTGGATACAGTAGCTGGCTCATAAGTTAGTTGGTAACAGCTGTTGGGTTCATTTGTGCAGGGAGATGTTTCCTAACTTTAACACAGGCAAAGTCCCACAACCACCCTCTCCTACTAGCTAGCTTGTGATAGCTTATGTAGGGTTTTCCATAGAGGGTTTCTTTGATCTGTCTCAGTGAAAATCACATTCTTGGTCTTTTCTGTCAGTACTTTAGGTTAAATGTGTATCTGCTACTGTACTGCACAGAGGAATTTGAGCACCTCATCGTTTTAACAACATTATCTTGTTAGGACTCAACTACAGCTCTCATGAGGCTTTGTAGTGCTGGTGTTTGATTTTTGAGATCACATTACTTACTTAATGTTGTCACTTGTATTACATATATAATTTAATTTCAATTATACCATGATTCTTATAAAACATAATGCTTATAGCAATAATAACTTGTTTTGCTAAAAATGTTAAGATCGCCTTCTGTATGTATCTTACTGTGTAAACAATTTATATTACAATGATTCATTTTATTTATTAGATTTTCTTCATTTTGTTTTGTATTGTCCATGGGTATTCTGCTTGTTTTCCTCAGGTCTTTTGTATCATTTTTGATATGCAATGTTAATGTTGTATAGGATTTGTAGTATATGTAAAATAAAGTTCTTGGAAAAGTGTCATAGAATTCCTGAAACTTGATATTTGGAAGTAATAACTGAAAGGCAAGTGCATTTGCTGATTAGTCCTAAATATGTTTTCGCCAAAACAAGATGTGACCTCAACAACTCATGTAAGATCAATGTGAACAGCACAGAGGTTTAAATGCATTTCACATACTAGCTCTCACTGCAGATATGTTGTACAGGAGTTGGTTCCCTGTACACTTTGGGATAGGGTTTGTCAGTTGCTATCACATTTGGCTTTAGAGGTACTGCTATTAGTGCCCTGTTCTCAGCAGGGTCAGTGCCTTTACAATACTTTCCTTCTGCACTTATAAAGATTGTTGTGGGAGTATAGAGAGACCTGGACCCTCTCAGAGGACAAGACCCTGTATGAGATGGAGGTAACAGAATGCAATTAAACATGTGTTGTACCATCTGTACATCTGGCACAGAGCTCATGTAGTGACCAGAATGATACAACCCTGTGGCTGTGTGGCTGATGACCTAATTTGTTATCAATTTAACTAGATGATAATTCTGGTTTATGTCACTAAGAGTTTTATGTTCTAAAAGTCACTGGTTAGCTGGTATTCAGAAGCTGCAGTGTCTTTTTAGAGTATCCTGTTCAGTGAAGTAGGTAAGTGAAGGGAGACTAGGCACATCTGTACTGTTCTGCTCTGTTAATCATTGGTTAGAGAGCCTAGAGACTATTCATGTTGTCAATGAAGCTTGCAGAAGTGAAAGGCAACAGAGAGAGAGAGAGTTTCTGTCGCAAATCTCATCCTCTCCTGACACCTGTCATCATTCACTTTTTTGAAGAAGAAGAGCCGTTTCATTCTGTGGACCAGGGAAGAAAATAGTATTGAATAACCCCCTTGGTCAAATATTTTTTGAGGAACTTCAGGCGGTGTGATGAATTAGGTGGCCCTGTAGATCAATAGCGCCTTCTTTCTTCATAACTCTAGATGGGATTTGTCAAATTCTGGGCTAGAGAGAGTTCCATTAAGTTCATCACACTGACTGGCTGTAATTTGGAGGTAAGAAGAAACAATGTGAAGACTGTGTGTATGTGCATGTGTGTTAAGGGTTAGATGTTATTTAGATTTCACCAAATCTACTTCTGATTCAGATTTATCTAATGATATCCAGTCCTTATTGAATCCCACTTGTGTGTTCAATAGATGCATTCGACTGCACAACCGCTGAATGTTTGTTTTCCACTCTGTGAAGGTCACTGGGGCAACTTCCCTTTACAGTGATGTCACGTGTATGCTCTTCACAGCAATAATACATACAAGAGGAGTAAAAAACTTAAACAAGTCAAAAGTTTTAATTATACACTTTAGTTGCCTAAAAGAAAAAGTAATTCCTAAATTGTAAAAACACCCATCTACAATGTACAAAGGTTGTGAGCTGTTAACAGTAGCTGCAGCTTAATAATGTTTTAAACTGTGCGTCCTCATCAAGTATTCATGAACTCAGAAAATTGAAGGGGAAACCACATAACAGCGATGTACAATTATGGAATTATGGAGAGAATCTTAGCAGTATTAAATCCTAATAGGAAGTCACTTGATTATGCAACGTATACAAACAAAGCCCTTGATTAGACAATGTATACAGGGATTTTCTGAATCACCATCCAAAGAATATTATGCCATACTATGTTGTCTTGCAAATCCTTCAGTTCTTCTTACCGTTTCATCATGTTGCCGTATAGATTCTTATGTGACACACGCAAACTTGAGAAAAAAATGGCATCTTGTCATTTGCTTTTACATAGGCTCCATGTAACAGTCCAACTTCTGGCATGCTAATGGCTGGGAGTCTTAATTAAAATGTCATGGTGGCGTGATGTCCCATTAAGGCTCCCCTCCCCTCCCCATGCCTTTTCTGCTTCTGATCCTCCCCAGGGACCTATTAAGCCCAGGCCAAAATGATTGAAGTTCAAAGAGGTGAGCCCGAAGGTTGGACGCTCATCGCTTCGTGCTTCGCCGTCATCCCAGCATCCTCCAACCCTGACCTTTAGCAAGACAGCCGTCCGCGCTAATGTGCTTGCATATCTAATGAGAGAGGGCTTTAGACTCAGACCTCCCTGTCAGCCATGTAGACGATAATGCCACCAACCGTTACCCACCCTTCTCTTTCAAACCCTCCTCTATCCACCTCCACACTGACTAAACAAAAAAAGGCAAAGTAATTTGTTGAGCTCTCCTGTCCCTCATTGTTGGACAATCCTTTGCATCTTTGCATCTTTTTTATTCACCTTTCCCGCTTTTTCTCTCTCTCTCCTCCCCAGCTATCTTTCTCTTTATTTTACAGTACCTGCTTTGTCTCTCCCTGTCTTCTTCCTTCCAAAGAAAGGTTATTGGAAAGGACAGGGCAGTGCCTGCTTTTCATAACAGGCTCCTGTGGCTGTCACCAAGTGGCAGGGCCATTCTAATGAGCCTCTCTCACATATAGATATAATGAAGCTTCAACCACATAAATCAGATTGTGAGACAGTGTCAATAATATTTATGAGCAAAGAAAATGAGCAAACCAAAGAAGACGTCATTGGGTAATCTGGTCAGGAATGTCAAGAACTCAACTCACTGCCCAGGTGGAGCCATCCTCTAGCAGTCCAAAATAGAAGGTGTAAATACAGTTGCTTTACCCCAAGAACATGATGTAATGTGGTCGCACTACCAAAGATAAAGTGACATAACTGCTTCTCTGCATTTAAGACAGCATTGGGATGCAGCTAATGAACTTGTGTCCATGTCTGTGGGAAGCCTTGTTTCCCTAGAGAAGTGTGGTAAGGCGGGCCAGAGTGGTTGTGCTAATGATGGCTGTTCGTGTATGTGTGTGAAATAGTGGACACACTTCTTTTAACAGCGCTGATTGCATATCCTCTTGTACCTCCAACCTATCTCCACCACATTGACCGCATGCCGAAGCACACAGACCTCTTCGCTTGTTCCACATGTCTTAAACCTTTGGGTACCCCCAACCTTCCCTCTTGACCTCCCCAGAGACAATTATCCCTACCCAGCAGCCCCCTCCACCCCCACTTCTTAATGGCTGTGGGTGGGATGGGGTCAAGGTAATCACTGGGCCATGAATATTTGTACCCACTCACTTCATCAGTGCGAGATTACCAACAGGGAAATCAATGAGCAGTGCCCTAATGAAGGATCTACACTTGTGCCCAATGGACCTGTTAGTTTTATCTTTTCTCCTAATATGGTATCAATGAGGTCCCCAGATACCGTGGCTCATGTATCATACAGTATGTGGCATAGGTGTGCGAGTGCACATAGTCATGCAGTAATGGAAGAAGGCAGGCTATTCATGCACCGTGCAGAATGTGCAAACTTTCCTCATGCTCAGGTTGGTTTAGTCATACATTAGACTACACATCAAGCAGCAGGGTTACTTTCATTAGCAATTGAGCTGAATGCATTTCCACAAGTTGAGTGGGCTACATTACATTCATGCCGTAACATAACTATGTGTTGTGTCAATAAAAATAATACAACTCTGACAAGGTAATACGGAATAATATTAATGTTTTACGGCAGTGAGAGTTGAATTTGTTCAAATGATCTCCTGAAATAGTCCAATAAAGAATGACACTTTGTCTCTGAACACAAACTCTTGTAAACTCAGAAGAGTTTGTGGGTTTTGCCATGTTGTTCATGGCAAATATCTCGTAAACAAAGATGGTACAGAAATAAAGCTAGAGGAATCCCTACATTGGGTCAGTGTCAGAGACGTGATATATACTTTCAGTTGGATTTATTAAGTTTGAGCTGACAGTCTGCTGGCAGACGACTGTACAGACACAGACTGCAATCACATGACTCACACATACTGTACTGTATAAGACGCATTGGCATAAGCACATACACATACACAAAAAAACACACTTTACTAGACAGAAACACACAATCATGCACTGTCTCTCTCTGGTACACAAAACACACACAAACACACACACACACATTCAGATACATACGCAAACCCACAGAACTGCTTGGCCCTTGGTCTGCCGCGCTCCAGCGACCCTATCTTATTAAAGCCTGTCAGCATAGCTAGCACTATCATAAGCTTTTTATTATTGACTCGGAAAATATGATAATTTGGAAATCACAGGCCGCCTCCTAAAGACTTCACCGTCACTTTCAATTTTAGCTGCTCTCTCTTCTTTTAATGGGAATGATGAGATAGCAGGAACTTCACAAGCTTCATGAGTTACACAGTTTCTCCCTTCTCCCCAATATATTAAATTATTTATCTATTTGTGTTTTTTTTAATTAGTACATTATAATTGAGGTCTGTCACCTATTGCACCTTCAAAGAAAGCTAAAACAAAATTAATTAAAAGTGGTATCTCCTTTCATGGGGGAAATTGAATTATGTTTGAAGTAGGAGCGATTGCCAGCTGACATGTTTTCTTTATTAAATCAGCTTCTTTACCTTTTACTTTACTTTTTATAGCTACTTGAAAATAATCCCAATGCGGATTCATTTCTGACACCTGACAATACTTTTTGGGATGTGGTTGTGTATGTTAAATGACTATACGCAATGTTAATTTTTCTGCAATGCAAATTAAATGAAGCATCAGTGATCTGAAACTGCACACTGTATATTGAATTTTGTGAATTAAAACAGGGTTTCTAAGGAAGCAGATAGCTTAGAGATAGTATGTTTATAGCTGAAAGCACACCAACTGAGATGCCTAACTCCTCCATCCCCAGATTTTCACTTCTTCTCCTATCAGCTCGTCTCCATCCTCCCTCTCAGGGCTCTCGGCATTCTGGGATTACCTCCCTATCTATTCTTTGCATTCCCAGAGGCTCGCCGTGTGATCCATAATTCAACAGTGCCCCTATTTCTGGCCAAACTAGAATTTGAACTGTCCCATAATCTCCATCTGCCACTTGGAGGCTTAATCGGAGTAAACACTGTTGCTTCAATATTTTATTGACCCTCCGTCTTGATAAGACATAATTGGCATTTCTAATCTGAAGCGAGGAAATCTCAGGAACAGGTCCACTGTGCAGCTGAGTGGTGCCCCACACGGGTGGCCAGTCCAAGGAGCTGCAGAGGGAGAGGGGAAGGAGAGATGGACCAATATACAGCAGAGTAATCCTTCTTTTAGAAAACATTCCTGTTAACGGAGGCCTTGCTCCCTCCTGGAAGGTGCAACAGTAAGGTAGCCTTGAGCTGTGGTCTAAGAGAGCACTCTTGCGCTGTGATTGTGGCTATATAATCCTCTCCATTTGAAGAGACTTGGCCTGGAGAAGCTGCTCCAAGAACAATGCTGGAGGGCAAGAATGATTCTGAGAAAACTCTGAAAGGGAACAAATGGTGTCCTCTTACCATTTAAAACCAATCAGATTGCCCCAGTTAAGGTATTGCAATGGTACAATCAGTGACTCTCTTAAAATAAACGACAATGCTTTATGATATTCTGATTATTTCAAGCATTAATCATGTGCAGTTTGGGGTTTTTACTGTTTAATCTGGACTAAGCAGAAGCAGACATCTTAATCAAAACATAATTCATTTTTTAAGAAGGACTGTTTAAGGAAGTCTGTGATTTGTAGCATTTGCCTTCACTTTCCATTATGTGGGCATAAGGGAAAAAGATATTACAAATAGCACCTTAAATGCTGCCACGCTCGTTCAGGCAGTGATGCGATTTTGAAGGTGGCTCTCCAGAATGCCCCCTCCTTCCGTTTGATCTTTTCAGTTATTGTCGTCTCACAATCCCAGTTTTGAGGGGGTGGCTTCTTGGCCTCTTGCTCGTATCACAGGCTTTTCTAGGCAAACTAACTGCAGGAGCAAATCCCAAAACTTCTCCTGAATTGTCATGAAACTTTTAACTCCAGCTAAAATATGAGCAGATATTCTGTTAACAATCCACACACCTGCATACAATTTCACACTGACTTAAACAACAGAATGGGTTAGTGGGAAGGGAGAGCATCCGACAGATATGTATCCATGCACATTTTGCATTGAAAACAGATTCCATTAGGGCCAATGGTATTTCTCCCTGGGGCAGATCTTGTGAAAGTGAGAAAGATGGAAAATTGGCCAAGGCGAGCAGCTGAGAGCTAATGGATCAAAATTACCCCCGTCACAAAGTTTGGACGAGAGCTGACAAAATTGCTTTTTTTCGCTAACCCCTTTTCTCTCGTATCCCTCCCTTCCCCTCCTCTCGTACACCCCGCATCTCAATATGAAACGCAGACAGAGAAATCCATCTGTAATGCAGGCATTGTCAACGACTCGCAATTTACACCCATCCTTCTCTGCAGCTGTTCCTGTGCTTGATGGCGTGATAAATTAATCTTTTTCCGTGCCACTGCGTCAATTCTTTTAAAAGAATACATTAAGACACGTTAGACCTTTTTTTTTCCTGAAGTAAACATTTTTTTTCTATCTCCCCTCTCAGTCACCATGACAAATCATATTCTCAGATGAAGAGCGAGAAAGCAGAGAGAAAAGAGGGGAGAAGGAGAAATGAGAAGTGGGAGTGACAGGGATGTGGAGAAAAGAGATTTTGGGGAGCTGAAGCGCAGAGCTGCAGACTCAGTCAAAGTGTGTGATTTAAGTATTCGTCAACATTTCCTACGGGCAAATATAGTGGTCATAGCTGATTAAGCATAATGTCTGACATTCATTCTCATCGCCAGAGATGACAGAATGAGCAGTGCTCAGGCTGTTTTCCCCAGCAGTCCACCCTATGAAAATCAACAGGCAACCATCATTTGTCAACGTTTGTCACCGAAGCAACACAAATTGTCCATCAACTAAGCACGCATCATACTGGAATTTATATTGCACCTCCTATCCTCATACTTTTTCATTGTCATAAAGATCCAAATCCCCCCAGCTGTGTCTGAAAGATTCCAGCAGCCAGCTAAGATTCCTGTTTTAGATTAGGTTCTCAAATGACTATTAGCTGAAATGTAGTATACAGAGACTGAAACAGAACCATCAATTATGGTTTTATTTTATGATTAATGTTGCTGTTATGGCCATACTTACAGCATTTGTTGTCTTCACCAATACAATATTCAGTATGCACACATACAGTGCATAATGTGAAAAATATGAATATTTACTCTCTACACCCCAAAGGGTACTTCTACTTGCTGGGGGGTTCGTGGAAAAACACACTAATAGGATTTTAGGACAAATTTCTCTAATGCTGATCATATGTATAGTTGCAATAACCAGTAAACTTCCAGTTACGATAGGCTACACATAAACATAACTTCAACAAACCTATGAGTCACTTGTAACGTAACACAGCGGGTTGCGAGTTGTGAGAGTGCATGAAAACTAGATAGCAAGCTAGCAGAGAAGTTAAGCAATGGCTTATAGTTGAAATGGACAGTTAAAAGTGATGGATTAACAGTTGATATAGTTAGCTACATAATTAGATAAGTAACAGATAAAGGGCAGGAGTAGACAGCTAAAAGATATAGATAAATGGCTGAAACAAATGTATTTACTCTTATATAATGTTAAATAACACCAGTTAAAAAGCCTTTTAAAAGAACATATTTGAAACATAGTGGGTACTTGAGTTCATCTAGTGGGGCTCTGGATATACGTCTGACCAAAGGGGTTGGGAACCTCTGCACTACATTACGACTACACTAAGACTACAATATTTGTTAACATTTGACAGATATTTAAGTTCAGGTGGGTTGGACTACACAGGTGAGTTTCTCATTGTGCTTTTGAAGGTAACTGACAAGGCTTGTTACCTCTTATCATTTCAGTTAGATAAGCCCTTGAATTACCTTCTCTCAACACTATATTAAACCTTTAAGCTTCACTTGGCAAAGGCATGCCCCAGAGTTGGACTAACCAGGATCCACTTGGCTTTCAGCACAGCCAGAGGGGGGCTTTGAACGAGAGAGCACACAGGTGCACCTGGAGATGGATAAGAGGGGGATCAAGATCCTCCAGGGACACTGAGACCTCCAACTCCCCACAGAGCAGCAGCACCTGCTGGGCAAATAGTTCACTCAGCCTCTGGTTCTCTCAAAACACCTTAGACCACTTTGAAAAGAAAAAAAGGGCACCTAAGAGCACAATAAATCTGCTTTAGAGAAGATTTATATTTACACAGAGACAGATTGTGGAGGTATGCTTTTCTCTTGAATAACAAATGCAAAGAAAATGCTCATCCATACACCCACACAATGCCAAGTGTATAAGAAAACTCACACATACACAACACATGCTCATACAGTATATTTAAATGCACCACATATGCATAGATTTTAATATAATTTAAGTATTGTTGGACTAATGTGGATTAAAATTTTTGTGTGAACTGAGTGACAGATACATTCAGTTCACTGTCTCCTGAACTCTCCTCACTGTCACAAATGTATGTGTGCTGCATATGTTACATGTTTCATTTTGCAGTATATATGTATTAAATGACCTGTCAGTTTGTTCTCCTTCCCAGTGAAATTTAAACTCCAGCTCTCTTCAAAAAGCAATTTTCCTAAAAGTGTTAAGCCTCTCTTTTGTCGCACACTGAGGATATACTGCTGCAGCAGATGGTGCAGAGCCACATGTGAGGAACATGGAGACATTTATAACTCGTCCCTTTAAGGGTAAAATGGGCACATACACAAACTATGTTTTTTTTATTGCATCACAGAGACCACATAGATTGTCAGTACTTCCTGTATCAGTCAGTACTATTTTGAGCAGTTTTTTTTTTAGATCTTAAGCCCCTCTCACCTTCAGTGCTCTGGTTATGAGAACAATTTCCTGTGTGCCAGTTCCCATGGAGACTTGTTGAAGACCATGGTGCAGGTGCAAGTCTAGCAGTGAGGAGAAGAGAAAAAGTTAAATGCTGCAATACTCAGATGCTTTGGTAAGCCTGGTGAAACACACACCTCATCATAAAACATAGAAACAGATCATAAAAAAGGAGATGACGTTATTATAAAAGATGTGTATATTCACAGTCATGTTCATGAACTTTGTGAGGTCAGACAACTCATCTGGGACATTAGGGGAGCACTGACTTTTCTTGCCAGAATTCCTGCGTGCGGAGTTTAGTGGAAAGCCCCTGTTGTGACCAAATTAAAGGATCTTCTTTTGTTTGACAAACTCCACAGGGGAGATCAAGCGTAGGCAGAAATCCTTTTTGCCGCTGTTTCTAAGATTTCTCTCATTTTTTTGTAGTTTTTTTTTTCCACGGAAGAAAGGATGTGAGGCACTGTCAAGACGAGCCCCCTGCAAAGAAGCAATTAAAAGCTCGGCCTTGTGAAGGTCTCGCCGCAGTACAGCCAGAAAAACAGCCTTGTGGTCGGGCAAAATGGAAAATGAAAAGCTTCCAATCCATCCTTCCATTTACCAAAACAGCAGGCATGTGCCATAAATGAGACTCACACATGCTTGTCAATGATAAAATGCAAGACGTTAAGTTGAAATTCTTTCCTCACCAAGGAAAAGCGCACATCAGACTTGAAAAGGCAGAAAAAACAGGGCTTTGATACTGTAAGGAAGTATCAGCCTGTTTTTGGAAACAGAAATAATAAGACAGCAATGACAAGCAACCAAGGTTGTAAATCCTTCTGCACCTTCTAGCAATCATTTCGGTCGAGGAGTCTTTAAATGCACATACGTGTTACTACATGAAATGTTTATTTTGCTTTGCCAAATTTGGTTTAAGAGGCCTGTTGCAGTTCAATCTGTCTTACTGAGGCAATCCAGGGTAAGGTTTGCTCACATTACATTTCAGCATGTCAGCTCCTTTCTTTGTGTAATTGTGGTGCCAATCATGATGGGGACTGTTTGAGAATGTGTCGAGCATCTATGGTAACGATGCTAAATTGTTGTCGTGGTGAATTAGCATTATCGTGCAGTCTGTGCGTAGGGTGACATAAGAGAAACTTGTCTTCGCCTGCTGCTGCCAGTTGGCATCAAGAAATGGGGTTTTGAGACACACAGAGGAGGAGTGTGGGATGGAAAGAGGATGAGAGAGATTTTCAGAGGAGGGGGGGAGCACGATTATTGCAGCACTATGACTTCCGATAGATGAGGATTCACAAAGGCAGCAGACACAGCAGAGAGACAGAGGGAGAATGATATGAAGCTGCTGTATAAGCATTACTGTATGAACATGATTACAAAATGTTGAGAGAAGATTCTGAGTGACAAAAGATCTTTCATCAAGAACTATTTAAATATGTCACTGATGTCACTGTTAGGTCAGGATTAGGGTAAATTTCAGATGTAGCGGTTAGGGTTAGGCTGGATCTATACCTTACTGCGTTAAGAGGTTAAGGTGCACACATTTACTGTAAACTGTTACACAATGATTAATGATAAGTCTTCATGAAAAATTACATGGAAAATTAAAGTGTAATGTCACAATTGCATAACTCAAACACAGCACCCTTAGCACAAAACACAACCCACCAATCCCAACAGGACAACAAAATGCAAGAGTTTGAGGAATGTATCTGTCATATGTTACTTTTCTTCTCCTATCCCATGCTTTAATGAGATATTCGGAAAATGCAAAAACATGATCAATTAAAGCACCATAGGTTAAAAGGTATTCTTCGTACCTATCAAATCAGAACCACACACCCACACAATTGTGTGCATTTAGCTCAGACTGGGTGTATAAACTCCTTCACATACATTTTAATTGTAAAATTTGAATATGAAATCCAAACCTTTTCATTTCCCACAGATTGGCTGTTTTGACTACATAGCTGTGGTCATTAGTAGTAACTCAGTAGTAACTCATTGTTTTATTGTGACAAAATGTTGTAATACTGATAATGAGTATTTTGAGGAACACATAAACAATCCCCATTAGTTACATAGATCTTGTGGTTTGAAGGGCATTTTGTGGAAGTATGTCATAAAGTTTTGTAAACATTAAGCATTGGTTGGCTAATACTTGTATTTCTTCTATGGTCATTTTAAAACTGGAGTTGTGCCTTAGGGCCACACAGACCTGTGGCTGCCGTGGCTGTGTGAACTTAAAAATCTGTTTTTTTATTTTGAAATATGTGCCTAAGCCAGAGGGTATGTGAAATAGCAGTTCTTTTACTTTTATGTTGGGCTATTTTAACTGTCACTATTTGTCTTATTCTCAGTCTTTTGCCAAATAATTGGATTTTATTAGTGTTTATTACTATTGTAAGGTTTTGAGATTTTAACCATGTTTCAATGGCTCCTCTCTGTCTCCGTGTTGGGTTTCCTGGTAGCTGCCTGTGGGTGCACTGGGGCTCAGTGGTGTGTTGTGGTTTGTAATAAATCAAATATTACCTGGTGTGTAACTCTGTGTTGCATCATTCTCCCCTTTTACAGTCATGTAAAATGTTTAAGCAGGACCAGCAGATAAAATCATTCTTTTTTTTTACTGCAATATAATATGCCCGTACAGTATCAGTGCTTGAGCTGGCCATTTGGCTGCTGTATTCATTTAAAAGTGAATGCACATATTTGCAATTAGCTGTATGTCATTTACATATATGACTTCTGATTGTCAGCTGTTAGTTTATAACAGTTTGTGTAACAGTTTGTATTCTAACTGTTTCTCTCCTGGTCTGTTTGTTGGCTTTCTTCCATTTCACCGTAACAATCAAGTCTCATTTTTCTTGCAATTATGTCTTATTTCTGTTTATTATAACATTCCACTATTGTACAGTATATAGAGTCCATTTTATATGGGAACATTATATAAACTCAAGTGCACAGCCTCCTATTTCTCCACTTATTGCTGCATGCAGCCTATACCTTTCCTTCAGCCCTTTCATCCCATTCTTCTCTGTTCTACACCATAATTTCCTATCAAATTCTCAGCTCAGTTCAACATACTGTATCATATGCCTCAAAGCAAATGCTACAGAGAGGGGAACAGAATTCATATTACTTTTTGCGTTCCATGTGTCAAGCCGTTAATGGACAGTGAGTGGAAGTGAAAAGCAGGAGCATTTTCATCTTCCCTTTTCTCTGTCTCTTTTACACTCAGCAAGGAAGCACATGTAAATTGGCTACGAAGGGAGAGGTAGAAAACAATTATGGGAGCTACGCGCCTGAGAGAAATGAGTCTATTGCTTGACCTGTAATGAAGTGGAAAGTTGACAAGCCAGCTTTGTGCGACTCGCAGATTTGAATGCAAGGAAATGACTCTTCTGTACTGTCAACCAACAGGAAAAGATTGCCAATTATAAGTGCTGGCCTTCTACTGGTGCCTAACGGCATACTGATGGGCGAGGATGGACATGAATATTCAGTGGACATGAATATTAATGCTAACATTTGATAATAATGTCACTAACAAGACCTTAACAAACTATTAGTTAATGATTAATTAAACATGAAAAACAGTCATTAATCATACTATAAATATATGAAAGTGATAAGTGCATCATTAAAGTGACAGGAGTTAAATGTATGTCTTTAAAAGAACATATACAGTGTTAATTCCTGTTTATACATCCATTACATTCATTACATTTCATACACATATGTTTGTACATCTGTGACATTTTAGAAAAAAAAAAAAAACATAATTATAATAATGATAATACACAATCTCCAAAATGACCACAAAGTGAACACCTCTCTAAAACAAAAACTGAACATTATAACCTTAGTAAAGGTGGATTTATTGGAGGGCTGTTGTATTAGTTTCAGCTAGGTGCACCTAATAAATAACTCTTAGGTTAACAGTTGCATTCTACATCTACATGGTAAATTCAAACACCTGACTACAATTTTAAAAGGGAGTTTGTATCGAGTGTGGATGTAAGTAGAGGCACCTTGGATATCTCGACTTTTACTCGATTATTTTATTTCTTGTTCGGCTCATTTTCACAACCGCATGCATGACCAGTCTCAGTCCCACTACGGAAGAGAATGGATTTCTGCATTAAATGAACGTATTACCTGGCATGCAGATGACCATTCCTTCAGTGGTCACAAACTCAGGACGTTCTGATGAAGTGATCCAGGTGGCCATAACACTCCTGTTCAAGCACACTTTGCACCATATCCATCCTTGTTAACAGAGCTGCCGAATATCTCTGAGTCACGTACAGCTGGTGCTACTGCAGCTCTTGGGATGTAGTGCTTGCCAGATTCAACATGAGGTCCCTTTTATTTGCCAGAAAATCCCCCTCATGCAGCCCAGATTAAATATCAATTAATAAAACCCAGGTAGGTTTCTTAAGATTGTGTTTATTTGAGTTGAAATATGTGCATCAGTTGAATTTTTTAGGGTGTGTGCAGCCTAAAAGTGTGTGCCCAGCTGGCTCTGTGTATTTGTAAGTGGGAGATGTAGCTGTGTGTGCATGTATTTATGTTTGTGTGTGTGTGTGTATTGGGGGGGGGGGGGGCTTTGAGCGCTGCTGCTGTGTGTATCCAATTCCACTGTATTTAACGAGATATCTCACTTCCTCCTTTTTTTTTATCTTGGTTCCATTTCTTGCCAGCACTCAGGGGAGCAGAATTCATTCGCGCTCCTTTTTCCTTTTTCTCCTTACTCTGCTGTGCACAAATTGTTACTCAGCCATTTCAGTGCAGCAGGAACGTTCTTCAGCAAGTGATTGTCATTCAGTTTCAAATTAGTTTTGGCTGATCTACCATGCAATAACATCTCAACATGCCGGACAGAATGACATGCTATTCAGCTTGATTGTAATAGCCTGAAGTTGAGCGGGATGTGTTGTCATTGTCTCGCCGTTTGTACAGCACATTATGTGCCATCAGAAAAGTTACGGCATGCTGCCTTACAAGCTGACAGCCTTGTTGTTTCTTCAGCATGATGTGTTTGCATATTCAAAAATATTTATTATGCATTTTGGCATTTTTCTGCTTGCATATATACACTTGCCCTTGTGTATAGAGTACATACAGTATGTGCATGGGTGCATCTGTATGGCTCTGCTTGTGCCACCGTCTGTCTATCTGAGTGACTGACTGACAAAAGGCCCCCAGAGGATGGAGGCATGACAGTCGCTCACCCTTCCAGTGTCATTCAGCATAGTACAGGAGCCATTAACTTTTAAAGCCAGGCCTCTCTAACAGCAGGCCCCATGCCGTTTAGCCTTCCCTCTGCAACACTTCAAATGGCCGTGATGGACAGGAGTCAGACCCCTGTTTCTCGGCAGGGTTGAGGGGTGGAGCACTATGCCCCTGTCCCGCACTGTGGCACTGTTGCCATTGTTGGCACCTGGCTCTGACTGTGTGTGCATGCGTGCACGTGTGTGTGTGTGTGTGTGTGTGTGTGTGTGTGTGTAGTCTGTTGGACACTGAGGTTGAGAGCATGCATCTTGATTGACAAGTCTCATCAGGGATAACTTAATGGCACCTCCACCTACCAATTAGAAGTCATCAAGGTCCCCAATTGAAAGTGGTTAATAAATAATGTATAGCCACAGTAATACCACATAATCTGGATATCAGAAAGTCAAAGGTGGATGCATTATTAATGGGGCCAAATTGGACTTTAATAACTGTTCCACTGAATCCCACACCGCAGCAGAATTCACTTATGTTAATATGCCTTTATTATTAATGGGCAGCCATTTTCTAAAATGTTAACTGACTGGGGTGCTCCAGAGGCAGTTGCCAAGATTGACGAGCTTCGCGTCTGGGGAGAAAGAGGTGGGGGTAGCGGGGGCTTGCTTATTTATTTATTCATCTACCTGTAGCACGTCGGCCCACATCATTGTGTCAATAATTCCCTGGTAAAGCCATTAGGCATGATCACAGAGGCCCAATTAACTCTGCAATGTGTGAGATGACAATCGTACATCATTAGCCCTATAATGGCATGCAGTGCCACAGCCTCTTTAAAAACAAACATCAAGGCTATTACTGGGAATATATGCCATCGTCAATGTTGCTGCTCCAACCATTCTGACTTGTGCTCAAATGCTCTGCTGGAGATGTGCATGTCAAGTGTTATGGGACATTACACCAAATGTGTTTCAGTGAACTACTATGGGTTTTTCAGATTAAATGCATCTTCATCAAGGCACATTTGCGATGATCAAGTGTGTGGTATCTGCATACAATTGCTGCCTAACACAAATTAAGAGATACTCTGTGTTGGTACTGATAAACAGTATGTTGTTTGGAATAAGGGACCTGTACATTTGGAAAGTGGGAAGAGCAATGTGAAATGTCCGAAAGGCTGCTTTGTCACCCTGATTTAAATTCACCCATTGCTCGGCTCAGTGGGAGCTCACTGCGACTTCTGAGACAATTTGGTGGAGGCATCTCTAAAGGGGAACCGATAGACTAGCTAATATGTTCTCTCGTGGTATTTGCATAATGTCCATGGTGCATCGCCAGAGAGCTGTTCTGCTCCAGTTCCCCCTTGTAATATATCTGGCAGCGCTTCTAAAATGCAGTTGTCGCTGGCACTGGCTTACAAATCAGACGGTGAAGCACCATCCAGAATATCAAAGAAAACAAGGTTTCAAAATATTTGTTTACCATCTGCTTTTGGACCATGTCCTGCACAAATCAACCTGATGAGATTGACTCTTGTTTTTGTTTTTTTCTGTGCCGAACAAGTCCAGGATTTTTTTCTTTTTTTTTTTCTTTCTCGTCAAAGGTATTAAACCTAGAAGAGAAACACTACTTTGGTTGACAGGAAAGCATCTAGCTCTTTACTTTTGTTGGCACAGCAAATCAGCATGCTCTTAAAAGCTCCTCTGCCCTCAAATTCATAGAAATGTCTGTGCTCTAAATTGGTGGCATCCATCCAGAGGTGGTATCCATCTGTGTGCCACTTCTGCATAAATTACATTGTACATTGTCTGTCTGAAGCTTGTTGTACTAAGTATTTTGGAATTTCTCTACATAGATCACAAGTCAGTTATTGTCATTACTGACCTAACCACCTTTGTGTCTGTGTATGATACAGGGGGCCACCAGATGCATTAATGCATGCTTTAATGTTACATCCTGATGAAGCTATATCTTTCATATCTTACTACATTTTATAGCTAAGATATGAACTTGCCATTCACATGTTAAAAGATCTGATACTCAAAAAAAGGAGAAAGCTGAAACAAAGTCTATCCTCATTAGTACCTGAGTATTTTGGGGTTACAGTGAAAAAAATGGAATGCATTTTCTTGTTTTGTTTCTGTTGCTTTTTCCTGTCTCCCAGTCAAGCAGCAGTCATCAAAGAAGACTGTGTACTTCTCTAGGGAAATGACTATGCTATGATCTATACATAGACAGATACCATAGCATGATCAAGACATGGGTGTATTCAGTATACTCACTTGACAGCCCTAAACTTTTGCATATCTACAATTTTCATCTTTCTTCGAGAAAAAGAAGGGTCACAAAGGAAAGCATGAGGGGTCAGAGACTGCTCTCCTATCAAAGCCTATTTGCTGTTTTTCCACAAACACATTTTTACTGAACACTGCCCTCTTGCCCTGCTAAACCCTAAAATCTTGTTTTGTAACAACTAATGTTTGTTCGGGTTGATGAACTGCCATTATCGATGAAATAATTGACGTAACACTCAGTCTCCTCCTCTGTCCCTCCCTCCTCATTAGTCATCTCTCCTCAACGCTCAGTTGACTTTGCGCTTCCTGTCAGTGACAGCATCTAATCAACTAAAGCGGGTGTATTCTGCCTCAGTAACAGAAATTTGCAAGGGTAAGAGGAGACGGGAGGCAGTGGAATTAAATGTACTGTGGAGGGACTGCATTTGACAAGACTGGGTTGTGTAAGAAAATCTTGTTTTCCAACTTTTTGACATTCAGTCAATATATTGACAGCGTTTGTCACTACAGTACAGCTTTAGCAGGAGTAGTGAGATTCGCTGTCGCAGTGGCTCTTTGCAGGTGAAAATCCCCAAGCATGGAAGACAGGTAGCTTTGACAGTGAGGACAATTCTTCCCTAGCATCCAATACTGACAACCGTCTCTTCAGGCGCCACAAACACCTCTGTAAAAAAGTTCCTTCAAACATTTTGAATGCTCGTGGATAAATAATATTCTATGGTGGTGCTACTGTAACTCTTTATGAGAGAGGTGACAGAGCTATAACAGCTTTTTAGCTCAGTTAAAAGTTAAGTTTATTTATACTCAACAGGGAATGCAAACACTTACCTCAACATCACAAACCTATTACACCTGACAGAGTAAATGTAATGGTTGTTCAGAGAATTGCCAGTATTTACTGTATTAGCAAGAAATAGCCAGTTTTCTAAACCCTTCCCCCACACATTCTCCACATGCCAAGCATGATGTGCATGATGCTGTAGTGAGAGCGACACTCTGCATTCAAAGTTTGAAGGATATGTGCCTTTCAAAAACCAGAAACACAAGACCAAACGTGTAAGGACTGAACACTGTTCTAACCATGGACATATTGTATGGCGCTGCCAATCAGACTTGCTACCAATATGTCCCAGTGGCCAGTCACGGTATTGCAATGACCAAAGAGGATGTTTCCCTAAAAGACCACCATTATAGTGATGGGGACTTAGTTCCTTAAATCTGATTTAGTAAAATAAACTACTCTTGTGCTATACTGAGCCTGTGTAGCTGTCATGTGAAAAATGAACAAAAGACTAACAAACAAATGAACCAAACCAGTCATCTGCCTGTCCCGTGAGAAGAACAAAAATCATGCATTGTTATTGTTGCACATGTGCAGGTGGGGCCAACATGAACGAATTACTCTCTGAGACGACTCGTAACTACTCGTTCATATCATAGAGTAGTTCAAATGAACAATTCGTTCATAATCCACACATCACTGCACCATTATAAAAGAGACATCTATAAAACTGTAGACAGGACACCTTCAGCGGCAAACAAGGTCAATTGTTACTCTTTATATTACGTGCTTATATTTGAAATAACAAAAAATGGCCTTGATGATGACTTTCACGTGGGCTCTGGACCCACCATGGAAAATTGCTTCTTTTGATGTTTGTGCGTCTGCACCGCACCCTTTCAAATCATAACCAAAGCTCCTAAACATGAACACACCGCGAGGTTGGAAATGTCAAACATTCTTCTTTGCCTTCCTCCCTTGGTATTCCATCGCTGTCTCGCAACTCCATTTTTCCTTGCCTCTTTTGTGCCTGTCCTCTCTCCCTTTCAGCGGAGATGGAGAGGGTGAGGGAGTGGTGCCAGCAATGTCACGGCTGGAGAAAGCTTATCCTGGGTAGAGGGGTCTGTGTATAGAGTCAATCAGAGCTGTACAAACCCTTGATTGCCATTGACATTTACCGGGGGCCCATTTCCAATTAATCTTCAAGGGCCTCCACCTCTTGAAGCCTG
Organism: Nannoperca obscura; assembly: GCA_036024295.1. NCBI lineage: Eukaryota > Metazoa > Chordata > Actinopteri > Centrarchiformes > Percichthyidae > Nannoperca > Nannoperca obscura. Next base: position 23,113 of record JAVQJL010077218.1, read on the forward strand.
ATTACGATTTTCCAACCGACAAACTGGCTAATTTGTAATTGGCCATGTGTCTGGCAGAAGAGGTTCTCCTTTATCACTGCTAGATTGAGACATAGGGAAAAAGGAGATAGATGGAGAAAGGATCCCTACCCAGCCCGTTTGCGTCCTTAAATTAATTCTTGCATACAATATAAAAATAATTTTTATGTAGAATTGAAATAAATAATATAAAAGCAACATATAATCTAAATATTCAAAAAGCAAGTTTCTTTGTTTTTCAGATGTTTCTCTTTTGGTACATATTTAAAGGGACTTTGTGTGTGAACTATTGCATCTTTGTAATTATTATGAATTATTATGATAGTCTAAGTTTTGTTTGTACAAAACTGAGAATTCATCATGTCACATGTCAGATCCATAGCAGGCAGGGAATTGAAATGTGCATTTCTGTCTGCCACTGATTCTTTTTCAATACTACCACTGTAGCCTCATATTTTCTTCACGTCACTTTTAACATTTTTCACCACCAGTCAACACATAACACCACATTTTGGGGGGAAAAAACCATTGCAAAATAAATGAAACACAAGCAAATTATGAAATCATTTAATAATAAAATCTGGAAGGTCATTTTTGAGATATCCTGCTAACTAACAAACAAAAAACAACAATAAAAGACTACATAAATGTGACCAAAAACATCCTTGGTAGAATGGGATTGAAGGCATACTGTAGGTTTGAACGTCAGATTTTATTTCTGACATTCATACTATAAAAGTTGTTGTTCAAGCTTTGTAAGTCATGTTGCATGTCACTGTTGTGTACAGTTTCAGAAAATGTGTCTTGGCTGTGTTGTGTTGCTTGAGCGGAGCTGCTGGTGAGGCGGCATGCTGCATGTTATTTAGACCCTCACCTAGCGTCAGTAGATCAGATCCTGCTGTGAAGACAGACACATACATACACATGCACCGCCTGCATGCTGGGAGATACTTATTCAGACTGCAAAGACACATGATTGTTCACAGTAACACACATGGCACACGAGCAGGCGCTACAGGAGAATGTATATGAATATATGTGTATATTTAGTTTCACTCTCTTTTTAGACTAGAATAGATCTGACTCTAACTCCATGGATATCATTTTGTAAACATTCCCACATACAGAGCACCATCATTATCAAAGATACAGTGCGTTCACATCCTGCACCTCTTTGTGTGTAGTCTCTTGCTTTGTCTCTCTCCCTCTGTCTGCTTTCCTCTCCTGTCTTTCTCTCTCTGCTCGTCAGACTAACACATACACACTCACTCATAGATGCAGTTATTTTGAATAAAGTGATAAAGGAACATTGTGTCCCTCGCTCATCCGTAGACGGATGAGTCAGAGACATATATATGCCCCCAAACTCACACATAAACACCTTTTTTTTTGGTGCTCTTTCTTTCTTTTTTCTGGTCCTTTCTGCTGTTCTCCCTCTGTCTCACAACCGCTGTTGAATCCCAGAGGGAGAGGGAGGGCAGTGGTGGAAGTCGGATTCCCAGACTGCCCGCTCGCCCAGCCCAGCCCCTGCACTGGCTTGATAACGCCGTCCCCGTCTCCCCTTCTCCCCCCTTGCCACCTCGCCCTACTCCTCCCTCTGCCCATGGCAAAGCCACCCAGGAATCTTATCTCTTGCCCAGGCTCAGTCCTGGCCCTGCCTGCCTGCTGCTATGCATGTCCCCTGTGTGTGTGTGTGTGTGTGTGTGTGCTCTCCACCTGCCTTTTACATTGCTGTCTTCCTCTCCCTCTACCTCTCTCTGTCTGTTTGTCTCTCCATCTCAAAGTCTACAGTCTTCCCAGAATTCCTGACTGTCTGCCTGATCACGTGCTATTGGGGTCCTGACCAGCTGTTTCGGTGTGTCTTAATGTATGCCTGTCGGACAGCCATTTTCAACATGCCTGCCTGGATCCTACGACTGTCTCTCCATCTTTATGCATGTGTGTCTTCCTCCATCACTGACTATCTGCCCCTGCGTCTTTCTTCATGTTTTCGACCTGTCATCTTACTGTATATGCTTGGCTGTCCCTCTATCTGACAGTGTGTTTCCCTGTCCCCATCTACCAGCTTGTGTATCAATCTTTCTACCAGTCACTTTGCTGTCTATCTCTCTGGCTGTTTTCTTCACTGTCTGCCAGGTGTTTCTGTTTTTCACCATGTTTGTCTACCTGTCATTTCATGTTCTTGTCTTTCTCTGTCTTTCACTGAATATGTTATTTTTAATTAAAGAAATGTGTCTGCTTGCCTACTTAGTTTTATATTAATACATTTATAACTCCAGAGCACACAAGTTTATATCTACTCTAATATATATTTTTATATTAACAATGGATCAACTGACTACTGTAATGTGAAAGGTGTCTCCCATAGTGATGAACCCAGAGAGAAACTTTCACCCAACTCTGCAGTTACCCTCAACTCACTCTCACCACTCTGATTCAGCATGTTTCCAGACGCAGCAGGCAGCTGTAACCCACTGTATGCTAGCTGCTCAGTAGCAAATGGCAGACAGTCAAATTTTGCTTCTAGCTGGTGAACACTAATCGAAGCACTTAGCAGATAAAGAGCCAGATCATTTTCCCAGGACGTGGTGGAGACCAAAACAGAGTGAATATTGAACCTACATTCATCAGGTGGACACAAACACAACTCCGAATAAATGCTAATGTTATTCCATGTCCATGAATAATAAGCCACTGTTGACAAAACTTGGCCACCCTGTCTGTTGCACTATGCCCCAAGCATTTGTTCCTAAATCAACAGGTCGCAAATACATAGTTTAATTTATTCCAGTAATTTCCCAAAACAGCTGGGCACTGTACTCAAACTGAAGTAAATAGTGCATTTGTTGGGCACTATATTCTTCTGCAGATTAATATATATTTTGTGCTCTAGTGAGTATTTATGACACCAGGGCAGTGTGTATTAGACTGACTCGAAATAAACCATAGCACCCATGATAATAGAAATGTATGAACTTGTCACCCAGTGCAAAATTGTTGTTCTTTTATATATTTTGAATAGTTTTGTACAACAATGGAGGCTATGGCACAAGCCATCTTTGGCTCAGTCTCGGTTTTGGTATTTTCACTGAATTTGTTTACAAGAAAATAATTGAATATCACCAGCCTTATCTTTTAAACTGCCAGAAGTGTTTCCATGGACAAATCAGATCTGGTGTATTCCTTCCTGCCTGTGTTTGTGTGTGTGTTTGTGTGAGAAAGTAAGTGATTTCTTTGTGTGACTTTCACGCTGCACGACATGTGTACATCACCCATTATTCAATTACATCAGACAACAGAATGCAAGGCGTTCATTACCTTGAAACTCCTAGATATGACAAGAAAAACAGCTAGGGAGAGAGACAGATGCCCCAGAGCCCTAATCGTCTCAACAATTGACATGAGTAATAATCAACGTCTCCACCGACACGCCATTCAAATCTCCTCCCATCGACATCTTTGATATTGCTCGAGGCATTGTTCATTTGTTGTTCCACACGTCCGTCATGGTACAACTAGCCCCCGCCCCCCTCCCCCAGCCCACATCCGCCCTCCTCTAAACACACACACAAATACACATGCATACACTTGTCATTCTTCCCTGTCTGTGGCTGAAATGACTATTGACGTTTGGGTTTGGATTTGAAATGTGTTGGAACAGAGAAAGGTGGTGCGTGTGGTGGTGGTGGTGGGAGGGATTAGTTTGGACATAAAACAGCTCTTCCCTGGGAGGGCAGAGAGAGGGCCATTTCACAGGGGGTAGTCCCGGATATTATGTTCATTCCCTTTCTTTGTAATTTTATTAATGGGGAGAACATTAATCTTTGCTCAGCCTGAGACCAGACAGTCGACAGTGAAGCAATTTTTTGGTGGATAGTTACAAGGATTTGTTGTCTCTGAGTTCTCTGAATGTCTTCTCTCCACCACACTGATGTGATGAGCCCCTCACACCAGCTTCTTTGTTTTGTTTGTCTGTATTCCTGCTGGAGGATTGTCTGGCTGTGTGTTCCTAAAAACATGAAATGGGAGAAAAGGAGGGGGATAAAAGAAACTGCTGTGTGTGTGTGTGTGTGTGTGTGTGTGTGTGTGTGTGTTTGCCTTGTCCTTGTGTCTTTGTCTTTACCTGTCTCTTTTGGTCTGTTTACCTCACTGACGGAGCTCAGTCATTATTTTAAAATCAAAATAGTGGTCCGCAATACCCGTGCTTTCTTTGTTTTAGTTCATTTAACAAGGATAATAGAGATTGATGTAAATATTCCATATGACATATCATCATTCAGCTAATGATGTTTTGTTGATTATCCCATTATCTCTCCTAATTCTTCCTTCATATGAAAAGTTGTGGCAAACATGATGTTAACTCTACCAAAAATTTATTTTTCAACTCTTCAGGTTGACCATGTTCATTGGACTATTTTTGTTACATGGGCAATGAAAGTTAGGGCATCTCTTCTAAAGTTACAGGAAATTTAACATAAATAAATCATTACTGCATTAATTTAGATTTGCATCATAAATCACTGTAAATAATCAGGTCCATCACTGAGAACACTGGCAAGCTCTATCATTAAAGATGTCAGAGTTGGACAGTATTGGAACAAGATCAAGTTTGATGGAAGACAACTTTCAATATGTTTAACAACACCAGGAAACCGTGACAGGATGCTGATAATGCTTACGGAAAATGTGGTATTCATTTTAGAAACTCACTTATCACCTCCACAATGTCCTCATTTGTTATGTTAATTACACAGTGTTAAGGTATCACAGTTGGGTGGCACAGGGGCTCAGTGGTTAACATTATTGCCACACAGCAAGAAGGTCCTGGACTTTACGTCAACCTGCAGAGACACATGTGCACGTGTCAGTATATACACTAACACTATACACATTTAACTAAATATGTTTACTTAAGTAGTATCTTACACTACTCCACTACATTTCAGGCGGAAATATTGAACTCCACACTACAGCAGGAGTTACTGGTTACATTCCATCTCACGGTATCTAAAGTATTGTTACTTTTACTTACCTCCCACAGTGCAGAGACATGCAGGTTAAGTGAAATTTCCTGTAGGTAGGTATATATTTTTGGCTGTATATATGTTTGAGCCTTGTCATAGATGTATGGGTATCACAATTGATTTAAAAATGATATATAATATATCATATTACATATTCCTCAAGATAATATACAAATGCATTGCTCAAATGCAATACATTTGAGCTGGTATATGTGTTGGTTTTCGGATGATATTCATTGTGAATTGTGTGTGACTTTCTACTCACAGTGTACTTGGGCTTGGTGATGTTTCCATTATCTATATATATCATGTTATAGCACATGTATGCAACATTTAAATATTGAACAATCAAGTTGATTTGTTATAGACAAGTTTCTTTTTTAGAAGGATGCACTCGCGGGAATGGGATAGTTGTCACAGTGACACACATTTTTAGTATTCAGAAATGAAACAACATGCTGGAAACCTGTCAAACTACTTTTTAAAGGTATATTTGTATGCTTTGTCCTTGCATTTTCAAAATGTTATACCACACGCTTGTCTTAGCATGTCTGTTTTGGCTATCAATAACATGACACATCCCAGTGAGAAACAGCAGCTAGAAGAAATGATAATGCTAACCTACACACAGTTAGCTCTACAGGGAGTGATAAAGGAACTGAGTGTCCCATAAAATCAACCTGCAGCACAGGTTACATGCACAGCCTTACATGACCTATGAAAATAAAAATGCTTCTCAAAAATGTCCTATTGAATGAACATACAATAGGTTCATTTTTACATTTTTTATATTATTTTTGATAATGTTTTATAATGTTTTAACTTTTTGTGTTCTCTGGGTTCTTTTTGGACAAAGCAAAGACTTTCAAGCATAATTTTCACATCTCTTTCCGTTTGGATTGTACTTCTTTTTTGTAGGATATATATGAATGGAAGTTGAAGCATCAATTCCACAACACGCCTCAGAGACATATGGTTCCCTGCAGGCTTTGTGTCAGAGCTGCACTTCCAGGCAGGTGCATTCCCTTTGTGTTTGAGACAGGGGAGCAGAGTACTGCGGTGTAGAGGAGATCGATCTACCCTGGGAAGTGTTGTCTCTGCCTCTGCATGACATGAGCTTCTAACATAAAGGGAGAGGTCACCCAGCTAGAGTCAGCCCGACACACCTGTGTCCATTAGGCATAGTGTGTGTAGGGGTGCACACACAAACTTATACATATGCTGTCAAACTCATCCTCTAGTGCATATGACAATTTCAGACACTGCATAATTAAAACATTTTACTTTTAATTAATAGTTTGTGTTTGTGAATCTTGGCTTCCCAAAGTTACATAATGGCTTAATTTATTATGTTTTTCTAACAATTGTTTATCACTCTTTATAGATAGTTGATGTCCATTTGTGTAGGCTGAAGTTGCCTAGGAAACATCTCCAAGCAGCATCACCCCAGTTAACTTGCCTAGCGCCTATTGATTCAACACCTCAGTAATGAGGTCTAGGTGGGTAATTAATAATAGCACTGCATCACATTTTTTTCTCTTTAAGCAGCAGTGCATACAAAAAGAAGAAAATAACATTTCTCACACAGTACTAACATATTATACAAACAAAATAAGAGCTCATTTTCATTATATGAAGTGTATCTGATGTGTAAAAATGTTAATATACAAACCAGAACATGTATATACAGAGTGTTACCAAAAATAAAAAAACATTTCTTTTGGAATATTGTTTTGGCTTTTTACTCTGTAAGCAGCTTCCATAGAGCTGATCAAACTTTGTCTGTCCATGCACAACACTCTAAAATGTGATTTCAGGATCTGGAGTCAGTCAGTATATAAGTGCTACAGTTTATAACACAGTGCTGTTAATACATTTTTCTTGTCAGCTGCATGAGTGAGTTGGGCAGAAAGATAGAGAAGGCAACGCTGAACCTAGCCCTTTTGATGTGTCTTTCCCTGTGGGCTTACTATATCCAAATTAAGGGAGAGTTCACAGATAGGCGACAGGCTCCAGCACCCATATCCAATCAGACGGTTCCCTCAGGGGAACCATGTGGTGCGCACATATGTGGCCACAGCCTCACAGCATGACACCAGTGTCCTCCAGGAGTCCTCCCCGACGATCATGGGAAGCTGTGAGTGACAGTGCAGCACTTTGAGTGAATACTGGTTGATGTTTTTGAAGATTAGGCAATGCATTGATGAACATTGGCAAAATATGTAATGGTTTATATTATGTTCTCGCTGCACCATGAGTACAAGTAAGTAGACGGAGGGTGTGTGTGTGTGTGTGTGTGCTCATGTGCTGTCTGCCTTTTTGAAGACTCACACTCTTCAAGGCTCTCCTTCCTTCTGCTCGAAAGCCTCTCTGAAAGTCTATCTGTAACACTACTTACTTCTTTCTCTCCCGTCATCTGACAACACAGTGTGGGTGCTGTATCCACGACTGTGTGCATTGTAATGAATATGTGCGTGTGTGTGTATATGTGAAAATGCTTTATGTGGTCCAAATGTGTGTAGCACTGCCAGCTGAAGAATGAGTCATATTTTCTCTATCAAGAGGAGACACAAACTGTATAATGTACATCCACCTCCTGACTAAGATATTTAGGAACAGCCTTCTCTTTTCCCCCTCTTCCTTTTCTCAACTCCATTATGAAATTTCTCCATTGCAGCTTCATATATATACACCTTTCCACGGTTTTAGGACTGCATTACATTTTATGAAAAACCTCACACAATGACATCGGGCCCTAGAAAACCAAATAACCCAGCACCACTCCCAGAGCCATCACACTTGATCCATGTGTGAATGAATCACACTATGCTACCATTTTCCTCTCATCTCCCTTCCTGCCCCCTACAGAACCAGAGCAAAGCCATAGCTCATATTTCCACTGACAAAAGAGGTGACAGTCAAAGGAAAGTGAAAAGGCTATAATAAATGCTACGGGAGAGGTACAAGGAAGAGAGTGCAACGTTTGAAAACGGTAACCTTTTTCAGATGCTGATTTAGTATTCATTATTAATGACCTTTCCCTACCTGAGCAAAGCTGTTGCCAGGAAGCCCCTTCGTGTTTGTGTCTGCCAGAAGCTGGGGGCAGACGTTACGGCCTTGTTCAGACTTGCTGGCTGATGGATTTCTACACCTGGTATGCGGATTCCGCACAAATACTGTTTAATTTGTCCCACTGAGCCCACGTGCTGAGCAAAGAATGCTATGAACATAGTGGGCAAGATGTTAAAGTTCAGAGAGGCATGCTAGAAACAAATTAGGGGTCAGACAGGCAAGATTGGTGTTTTGGTATTTACATTGTCTGTCTGTTTCGGGGGAGGAGAGAAGACAGGCAGAGCAGGATACAGGCAGTATGAGGAACTTTGTTTTCCTCTCAGTCATCCTCAATTTATCGCTTTCTATCTCATCAAAAAGCATTTTTCATGCTAATTGAACTTAAAGAGCATCCATGCGTACAACGCAGTGTGAGCGTGCGCCTGTGGATGTGAGTGTGCGTGTTTTTGAGTTCGAACAATCACCTCAAATGTGTTCATTCAGGCTCGATATTCTATTCACAGAGCCTACACACTGACAATCATCCCTGCACTGTGAAAGACATACTCCTAAGCACATTCGAACTTCACTGCAGTACAGTAAAACTGATCTATCTTTCTATCGCTCCACCTGTCTGTTTATCTAGCAATCCCTTCCACCATTCTGTCATCCTTTTGTCTGTCTGTCTCTATTCATCTGTCATTATCAGACAAAAAATGTAACACATACTTCCTCTCCCGAGCCGATAAGACTCTACACATCACTCAGGAGCAAACCACGGGGCCCCCCGGAAAGACATACACGCGCCAAACTCCATAAGAACTCACCTTAATTACACCATTATTTCTTTTGTTGTCATTTTTACGTCTAAGGCTTGAAACATATTTCTGTGTGGCCTCTTTTGTCTAGCCAAATGCCAAATTATTATATTGCAATCATAGGCTCTTCTCTGTGCCAGGGATTTAACTGCACCAACAAAATTCACTATCACTTCCCCTTAGCAGCTATAATTAGACTGCTTACTGGGATGGTTACTGTGAAGAACTTCAGCCAAACCAAACTCTCACCACCTCGTGTGAGGAGAGGGTTTTGAGAAAAACAATTAAAAGACCTTGTTATGTCGTCATCAAGTAATACATGGGGCTGTAGACTTGCCAGAACCTGCGGTTCATTGATATTCAGTGGTTCATTTTCTGGTGGTTTATATCACAAAATACATGCTTATGGAGCTCTGTGGGGTGAGTTACCACTAAAAAGATTCAGAAAGCATAACTGTTTTAAATAAAACATATTTTACATATTAACATTAATGGATCCATTAAAACTGTGCAGTCATGTTTGATTTGTTGACACTTGCGTGGTTTAATATTATAGGTTGCAGAATTCAAACAAGCTCATGTATGCGCAGATAGACAATTTGAATCCAAGGTGGGAGTGGCAGATCCTGCCAATAATGATGAAAACCACTATATAGAAAAGTAATTACAGAAACTGAATGAATATTGCTCAGAAAAAGCAGACAATGCTGTAACTAGTATCACAAATGGGGCTTGATTTGATGAAAATCTTGAGGAATATAAACTGAAATCCCCCCATTTATAGCATTTATAAGCAGTATACAAACATTGATTAAAAGGTTTATAACATACTATAATGTAGTTGTTAACATGTAAATGCATTTTAAGATTTTACTAGTGCTCACAATTTGTTATTAATACCTACTCCTGTGAAGACATATTTTATATTATTACAAATGGATTTTATTATATTGTTATTGGTTAGTTGTTCATAAATACATTGATAAACACATAAATCTTCTTACAACTACGTCATAATGTCTTTTGAACCATTTATCCAATTTTTATACACTGCTTATGAAGTAAAACAGAGGGACGAGCTCGTGTTAGCTTTTGCATGTGGGTTTGTTCACATGTCTGGCAACCATCACATGTGGATTACAGTGATCTAAAAATATCATACACACATAGTGTTCACACACTTCCAGACACATGCAATGACACGAACGCTACACCTCTTCCTTACTCTAGACATTTTTTGCCCAGGGGTATACCAGAGAACCAGGTGTTATCGCATTCCCCTGTGAGTCCCACTTTCCTCCCCAGAGCAATTAATGACACCGTGGAGTCAGAAACTCTGGCCCCAAAATGGCTGCCTATCTGGAATGGAGGTGTCTCATCACCCTGACAACCAGGTCAAGCCCTCAGAGTATCATCAGTGTGCGCAACAAAGCCAGGGGTCAGAGTTCACCTCACCTCATGACCTCTCTGTGGAATTGATCTGTTGTAGTGGAAATAGGATTTTGGTGCTGCATGATTCAGACAGCAACCAGACACTGAAGACATTTTCGGTCTTAAATGATTGACTAGATGACTCGTGACATCTGACACCACAATAGGGTTTTATAGTCACAAAGCAGCTGCAACAGAATTAAGTACATTTTCTGTCATGTTTCTGAATGCGAAAGCATGCATGTGGGTGCATCTATGTGCCTAAAGCTGTATTTATGAGTGCACAGTGCATGCGAGTGTATGTGCGATGTTGTCAAGAAGCTGGTGTTTGTCAAGAGGCTTGTGTTTTCGGGGCAGCGAGTCAGTCAAGGAGAGGGGCTGTCAACGTGGCTGATTCGTGCAGCCGGCACTCGGCACAAGCAGAGACGCCCACCCATGTCAAATGTCACAGCACTAATCTCTTTCCAATGTAGCCCAGGTATAACCGCGGGGGCGAGAGGCAGACACACCTCATTGCTCTACAGAATGAGATTCCCAGGAGACTCTGCAATTCACACATCTACAGGCTTTACTTTAATGAAATCCATCGCATCTTGTCATTATTGTTTTGTGCTCAGCTGTATGCTCATTTAAGGAATTTCAGTCAGCATATGTGTAATGCGACAATTTTCCAATTCTTACTAAGATAGGAAGTTAATGTCTTGCACTGAACCATTTAAACTTGTTTAAACTTGGTTTGTATAACTGCTGAAATTATTATTTTTTGCCTCTGGTCACTGGACTGTGAAGCCTTGCATACTTAAATTGTTTGTCAAATGTGTGAAGCAATACTTTATGGATTTGTACATACATGCTAATTTTATCAAGCACACAATTTCCCACTGCATGGCCACTGTGTGTATTCAACCAAAGGCTGTAAGACATGCTTAGTCCATAGATCTGCTGGAAGGATGTTTTGCAACTCATTTTAATGGTTCTAATGCGTTACTGAATGCATTTGTGCCTTTGTTTGTTTTTGCCCAAGGGGAGATAATACGCCGCCTCTCATCCCAGTGACAACAAACTTCCACTGTAAGATTGTTCATTCCACACATGACCCAATAAAATATGTTTTTCCTCCGGAAATTAAGAAATACTGTGTCTCCCAATTACCAGCTATGTTTGTGTGGGTTTTGGCTTATGTGTGTGTCCTTCCTTGTTAATGCCTTCAGAATATATTAAAATTAGATGGGAATCTTTGCATTGCATAAGTAAAATCACCATGCCACACAGATTCAGGATATGCCAAGAACGCTATGTACTTTTTATAAGACAGCATACACACATTTTAAATTACTGCAGTAAATTCTTTCTTGGCACATCCTTTCCAATCTTTAACAAATTGGTGCTAATCAAGTTAAAGGGGACCTTCCTGCCCTCCTCGTCCCTCTAAACTTTCAGAGCATTTAGTCATGCACCTGCCATTTCCTCCTTACTTTGCGCTCTTCTGCCTAAATTACTGGGAGGTGATATACAGCCTGGGTGTCCCAAGGCTACAGGAGATTTAGAACTTTGTCCCATATGAAGGAGAGGTGAGAAAAGACATTACTATGCAGAATAGGTAATATTGAAAACGCCAGAGCTCTTTATGGTGCCCCATGCAGATTATCAATCTATTTGTGTAACTTGGCTACCCAGAATTTCATTTCCCTTTTCATTTATTTGCCTTGCTGCAACCGTTTACAGTACCGAAACTGAAAATTGAAGGCATGACGACCAAGGGAGCAATATTCCAAGGGCAAAATAGGCCTCTTCTGCTGTATGATTGCAAAGGTTTATTTGGACGGGGGAGAGGAATGAAGTGACCTCTTTTTGATGAGCTCGGAAAAATATTTTGAGAAAAACAGGGTCCACACATGGTCATCTAAACTTTGTCCATACAGCACACTTACAGGTGTTAAGCTTTTTTTAAGTGCTATTGAGAATTTATGTGGGCTTCTTGCCTTATAAAAGAGCTAAACTTGTCAGTATTGCCCTATATTAAATTTAGTACCGTGGACAGAGGCATACATTTGAAAGCATTGCTCTACTTTAGTTTCAGTACCATGGACAGAGGCATACCTCTCAGTATGCCTCTGTTTAAAAACAACTGCAGAATTGTCATTATTAGGTTGTAAATATCAACAAAGTCCTTGATTTATGTCACTAAGGAGCTTTTTAGTAGCGTAGTGTAGAAATAAAACCATTTGATTGCATCAAACTGATATTTGGAGGGAACGTACAGAGTAAATAAATATGAAAAGTGTTTGACGGACTGGGCACTTTGAATTGCTCTCAGCACGCCTGTGCAGTGGGCAAAAATGATTTGCAAGAGCTACACAGCCATATTTGAGTATACCCAAACGGGTTGAAATAAGTACCATTTGGGGAGCAAAAAGACACACTGCTACACGTCTTGCTCGTTAATTGTGTGTTATTATTATCATGGGCTTAGTCACTGAAGCTATTTCACTCAGGGCGCCACTGAAAACATTTCAGAGTGGCTCACAGGTAGGTTGTGTGAGGAGACAGACCGTTAGGGAACCATCGTGGCGCCATACCTTACATAATCATCACGGCAGTACTCACTGAACATAATTACAATGATTTGTGCCCTCCCATTTCACCCTTGTATTAAAAAATATTGCTGGAGGTAAGTCATGCGTGAGCGCAGGCAAGGCTGCTGTGGTGAATGGAGTGTGGCCCCAAGGGAAAGCTTGTAGAGCAGGGCACAGTGTCATGCCAAAGAAAGCCAAGTCCCCCCTGCCCCGCTGGGGCCCGGTCATGCCGTGAGAACGCGATGACATTACCGGGCCATTTAGCTGGCGGAAGAGCAGAGAGAGGTGAGCGAGTGTGTCGCTTTTGTTATTTAATGGTTGGCTAATGTCTAGGCAGAGGGGGTGGGGTTGTGGGGGGGCTGCCTCATAGCCAAAAATGAAAACAAATAGGTCAACATTATGAGCCTTGGATGACGTTGCTATAATATGAGGCCTTTAGGCTGCAGGGTTTAACTGAAGACACTGAAGCATTACTGGAGTACACTAGCAGTTCATTTTGCTCATCATTGGAGAATGGTTCAATGCCTTGTGGCCTATATAAACAACACTTAACCCTTTGGTCTAATATGAATATAACATGTTTTCATAGGAGCTGTATTACTGCCTTCATTATTGCAACTACTTTTAGCAAGAGCCAAATACTCAACATGGTCACACACGATCATATGTATGTGTGTAGAGTACAGTTCCTCTATTCCATATAGCATATATCCAAATGCACCTAGATCTTTATTTGATATAAATATATATACTTATTCATTGATTTTGTCTTTCTGTGAGATAACTGAGAGAAGACAAGAGAGAGAGAAGTGTAATATACATGTTTTCCATATTATTTGAAAGGGCTACCCATCTTAAAACACTGCGGAGGTTATCACAACAAATTCTTCTTAGGCTACTTAGCTGACCATTTAAATAGCATTAATCAGACTGGATATCAATAGGAATATCAGCGCTCTTATCATGTACACATTGCCATGACCTCAGGTATTGTAGTTGTCCTTTGAGAATATAGATAAACAAAACGAGCTGACTCCCAAAGGAATTAACCAGAATAGCCAATGATCTTAGCTGAGGGGTCAATATAATTTTAAATAGCTGATCTTATATCCAAAATAAGTTTCTGTTATTATGAAATGTACCCATGTTGACAATAAATGTTCAAACCTACTGTCACTCCATTTGCACCTTCTCCAGGTCACTCTATTCAGAGCTGTGTACGCTTACAGATTAGGGATAAAACACTCCTGTTTGTGACTATGGAAGCAACATGGTGTTCACTGTCAAATAATAAACATAATTCTGTTCTGGAGCATGATGCTAAAAAATATAATATGTTCTTTGTTTCTACCCATACAGTCAAGAATGCTCAGTCAGTTTCTATCACAGACATAAATGTCCTTTTAATCTATTTATAAGTGTTTTAGACCTTCCACTCGAAGTGGTGTTTAATATCAACACCTAACTCACTGAGATTTTCATATATCAAGGACTGCTGAGATAATCAGACTAGCCACTCTAAATTTGATTAAAAACTGTCTGGTTGATGCCTATAGGCCTACAGTGCGCTTAAAATTAATTTTACAAGGAAACTGAAAGAATATTGAATGTCCTTCCAAATGATCAATCACCTTTAATGGCGAAATATCTTTTCTATTTTTTGTACATTTCCAGTGTAAATTCTGACGCTGACATCTCTTTCTTCTGTTTTTGCAAGTATGTTCATCACCTGAAGAAACGTAAAGAGTTGCCGACATCGCACACTGTGGATTTCTGTGCATCTTGTCAATTTGTTCCACTCTTGTGTGATTTTTTTCGTCTTCCCTTCGATGTGCCCCCTCTCTACGCCACTCGGCGGTGCTCACAGACTTCCCCTTTCTGGAAATCAAATCATCTAATCCAGACTTTGGAAATGGCAGATGGAGGTAATAATACGTTCTCTTCACCGGTGCAAAACTAATGATTGTTCTTAACAATAAAGAACAATCGAGAACCGCACGAGGAGTCCTCGGGCAGTGCATTTTCCGTTCGCCGGCGGGACTGCGTTCCAGCACCACGGAGCTGTCCGCCGTTCACAAGCGAAGTGGGGATGCAGCGATTCACTGCTGCTGCTGCAGCCGGAGACGAGGAAGGCTATAAGACGATATGAAATGTGATTCAAACACAAAATCAAACCTCCTATTAATGACACACACCTTTTCGATCACATTCCAACTACAGAGGATGTTTATGTTCACATCTATGGAGTCAAGTCAGCTGTAAACAGCTGTTAAAACAGTGCAGCTTATTACAATGAATTAGAATAATGTGCACGTCAGTCACGAAGTAATAAATTCTTGAGTTCGTGAATGTGTAGTTATTTGCTCTGAGTAGGAGCACAAAGGACCGTATTCTCTATATTTCTCTATTTATAGACCGTCTCCCCTTGGTGGAATGTACCACTTGGTCTTCACATAAGAAATGTGGGGGGAGGAGGGGGGGCAGAAATGGCTGGGTTTGACATATGACGAGTTTCTAGCGGCCCCCCTTTATTCAAACCTCCCCACTGCTCTGGCAGAGATTGAGCCGACCCTGTCCGTTTAAACCGAGAAGACACCCATACCGACTCCTCAATGCAAAAAAAATAAAAGGGTGCCAAGAAGCTGGGACGAGGGAACGTGGGTGTAAATAGACAGTGAGCGCTCTTGGTCTCTCTCTCTCTCTCTCTTTCTCTCTCTCCCTCCCCCTTCTCTTTCTCTCTTTCTCTCTGTCTCTCTTTTATGAAATCAATGAACGAGTTATTGGGTAGGACATAAATATAAGGAATCAAAGCCTCCACCGGGACCAACGGCATTGCGCGCTTTTGATGTGCGTCTTCGCCAAATGCTACATGTGTTTTCACATCAGTGTAAATATTGGCTTTGATAGGACGAGAGCGGAATCAGCTCTGGCACGGCTTGGTCTCGGAACCAAATTTTGACCAAGACTTCCACCAGCTTTTTTTTTTTTCAACGTAAAACGATTCTCCACCATCACCATCTGCTGCTGTTGTACCCATCCCAACTCACTGGCCGGTCCGAAGATGGCAACTTTAACCAACGGGCAGGTGGACGGCGCGGTGCACGGTGTCGGTGTGGTCTCCGCCAGCACGAATGGGCTCGTGAACGGATTAAGCCACAGCCACAGCCCGGTGGGCTGCCCGGCCACCATCCCCATGAAGGACCACGATGCCATCAAACTCTTCATCGGTCAGATCCCCCGCAACCTGGACGAGAAGGACCTCCGGCCCCTCTTCGAGGAGTTCGGCAAGATCTACGAGCTCACTGTGCTGAAGGACCGCTTCACGGGCATGCACAAAGGTGGGTTCCATTCCCTGAGACAACTGTGATTCTACTTGTTTTTGTCAGTGTGAAATCTGTCACACATTGGTTGAGACCGAGGATCCTAAATCATGCGGGATTTGATGGGTAGAACTGGGGAGTGTTGGCAAATTGTGCAATTCTTTATGAGGCTGAAGTCTGAATGACTTTAGGCATATTGTTGTCGGGATTTGTGGCAAAAAACGATATTTATTCCTTTGTTAGACTTGTCATCGGATCTCCAATTCATTTTCTACCTTAGAGAGCAAACACATCCAAGCATGAGAGTGTCACGAATCGGGAGTCACGACGGCATCAATTTATGTAGGTGATATTAGGAGGAGCAATGTTCCTATTTGGGCAGTGTGCACGGGAGTATTCACACATCTAGTCCGGCGGTTGTAAACGTGCTTTCATTCACTACAGTGCTAAATTCAGGCCATTAACCTCACGTTTTCACGTTGCAATAGCGGGGAGGCTGTGTTTGATTGCCCGCAGCACCGTACACACTCTGTTGCCCGTAACTCTCTCAGTGTGTGTGTGTGTGTATGTGTGTGTGAGTGTGTTTGGTGGTGAGGGGGTGGAGGGGTCGCGCGTGCACGTGTGTACTCATGTGTGCAATACAAGAGGAGTAGGCCTGTGATTATATTGTACTGTTAAGCTTTTTAACCTTTAAGCTTTTTAAGATTTTCAGGTGATGGTGACCTGAGGTATCACTCCTTAAAATTAAAAGCTAAACTACAAAATTGAAATCTCAATTGCACAGAAATATATTTAAATTGATTTTTAAACTTTTCTAAACGTGTAAAGCTTATTAAGAAGATCTATTTTTTGAAAACCTTTTCCTAATGTAACCCTGACTGACACACAGCAGGTCCCTTTGTTACAGTAATGATGCCAGTGAATTACCATAAACCTTTAGTGTAATGATGCTACATGGCTTTTTAGTGTACTATTTACAACCAGTCTTTGTTTTTGGTGCAACAGGAATGATGGTGATTGAGCCCTCTATTTTATTTTCTCTCAAGGGAAGGGTCATTCCCTGCAAACCACCATCTAACGGGAGGTCGCTAATTGATCTAAAGTAGTACAAAGTACATTGAGAATGAGCTATCACTTTTTGGGAGCCCCCTCCTCCTCCTCCTCTTCCTCCTCCTCCACCTTCCCCTTTAAAGCCCCCTCTGCCCCATGTAAACAACGTGTGACATGCACCATGTGTCAGGAAATTATTATGATATACAAATAATTCCAGAGGGCGGAGACTGTCTGCAGGCATGGGGGAAACCAAAAAGGTGGAGAAGGGAAGGGGGGGGGGGGTTATCTTTTATTAATAGCCCAGCTGTAGTAGCGACTCCCTGTTGGACAGTTAATCACCAGTGGCCCCAGAACTATAGGCACGGCTTGCCAGCTGATTCTAAGAACTGTCTCCTCGCTGCAATATACGGCCCTGCTTCCCGGGCTGGACCCCTGCTTTCATTAGAGAGCCCCCGCTGCGCTCATATTTTAACTAGCTGGAGGCACTAGCTACTCCCTGGCTCACCAGCTCACTGGCTCACTGCAAGCTGCTCGAAGGCCACGTTCCCTCCACAGACTCCTAACACCTTCCTGAGGTTTCCATAGAAGATTCCCAAATTAGCAGTAAAAGACAGCACGTCCCACAAATAACAGGCAAAGTGACTGACTGTGTACGCTGCCGTCATGCTGGTTTTATGGAAGACTACACAGCATAACATGAATCAGGTACAGTAAGCTATCACAGCAATAGTTAGAGACAACAGTAAATACACTAAGATGCAAATATAGAAATATTTTGAAGAGAAATAATTCCTGCTGTATCTTCATTTCTGTGGTTTGTAATATGAAATCCATTTAAAGTGTCTGGATGTTGTTGATGATGATGATGATGTCATCCTGATCTGATGGTCTTCTGCATTTGAAACAGTTACACTTTCCCTGTATGAGGTTGGGCTTCCAGTGTCCAACTAGCAGCTCCTTCATGCTGTTTGCGGGGTTTTTTTGCTATAGACTAAAGGAGTCAAAGTGAGGGGATGATGACCCTTTTCGGTGTGAAATGCTCCAGTGGACTGAAGTCTATAGAACTGCCCACCAGAAAACTCCTCCTCTATTCTTCTCTTCTATCTTTTCTCCTCTTCATTAACTCTGCTTGATCCACTTCATTCTTTGCTTTCCCTCTTTCCCTTTTCTTCACTATATGTACTTGCACTGACATGTTGCCTGCTCAGTGACAGTGCATCATGTTGGGTAATGGCTGTGGTGGTACAAAGCCTCGGCCTGAAAGGGAGATTATAAATGATCAACTCTCATTTCCTTTACAATTTGCTGTACCTCAGTTTTCTTTTTTTCAAACGGCACATTCTTGGTAACTGTCATCGCTAACAATATAATGGTTCATCTGGGGACACTGTTGCATTCAATTAACTTTACCCAAAGAGACATGGTGCTTTTTCAAAGGAATAAGCATGGTTTTTAGGTAGATAATACGGAGCTTTTTCTCCTACGGCAGGTAATAAAAGGCCCTCCTGTTCTGTTGTACATCAACAAGCCTAAAGAAACAGTCTTTGCTATGGTAATGGTACCTCTGAAGAAAGAGACCGCTATTATAGCCATTGTCAGCCGTGCCTGTGATACTATTGCCATAACCCTCCCCATAATGACTCCATGTATCACTCGTAATCTAGTCTTTAGGATTCTGTCCCCTTGGAATGGAGGGGTGGAGGGAGCGGGGAGGAGGGGAACACGGGACAGGGGTCTGCAGAGGCTATGAACGGGCGTAGGGACACCAGTGCGGGCCTACATTCTCACAATGATTTTATTTCTCTCCCCTCTGCGACCGAGCCATGCTAATAGAGGCCATTTATAATGGTCACCGGCTGCTGCTGCTGCTACCAAGCACAACGGGACTGAGAGGCACAGCTAGCACAAAGAGCCAGCCCTTTCTCTTTCTCTTCTCTCTGGCAATGCAGCATGGGAGGTGGGGATCTATTCAAGAAGAGAAGGTGTAGATATGATTGCTAGCACTATTCATCAGCCTGTTTTCATGTAATAATCACCGGGGCAATTGAGCTGTGATGATATGGGGAGGATATTTAATAACCAAAGGTGTTATCTATTGTTTACTGCTGCCACATCTTCAGGCAGTATTGTGTTCCGGGCCAAACCTTTATTGTCTACATCTTCGTTTTTTCCAAGCAAATGCAAATGCAACTGTCACCAAGTTTGTTTTACTGCTGTTGTTCCATTTGGTGGTAATTTAATGCAAGTAATATATTTGTCCTTGCCCAAACTAAACACATTAACAACAGCTCTCGCTATAGGCTCAGACAGTTGAAGTAGTTACAAAGCCAGAGAGTTGCTCAAAGTCAAAGCAGGTGTTGAAACTTAATTTAGATTCGGGCCAAACAGTTCATTTTGATCTGGCCAATGATGTAAACAAAATATCATAGGTTTTTACTGCAGTTCATCTCACCGCTAACTCACTCCAATAAAAGAACGGTGGTGATTAATGACAATACCATGGCTGTATTTTGTAATTTAATATCAATACTTGAGAAAATGAGTATATGATCATATAAGGTTTAATATGTTTGCAATCAAACAAGTGGAGATACAGTGTAATGACCAATAGTCATTTTATTTAAATTTACCCACACTGCAGATGGTTTACGCTACAGATGGGGGCTATAATCTGTGCAGGTCATAAAGGGAGTTATGGTTCCCTCTGTGTGGCTATGGATTTGATATGTCAGCCCTTTTAACTGAATGTGTCAGGAGACCAGGTTCAGAAGAGATCATTGGGCTCATCGTGTTTGGTAAGGTCAAAGAGTCATGGTGCCAAAAACATTAGAGGGTCATGCTGTGTTTTATTGCCGGAAATTAGGTGTTACAGGTTGCATTAGTGAAGTGCCGTCTGCAAAAAAATAAATTAAATTAAAAAACACGAAGAAAAAGAAGGATAAAACCAAATTTGGTCTTGAACAAAGAGAGAATGAAGTGCGGGTGTGTTTTTTCCGTCCTGCAGGTCTGCGTTAATGCAGCATGTGTTCCGGCCGAAAAATTTCACTCTCGTTGCATCATCCTCTCTGTGGGATCCTTCTCTCTCCTCCTCTCGCATTTGGTTTGGGATGAGTATGTGTGTGTGCATCTCTGACTGTGTGTGTGTGTGTGTGTGTGTGTGTGCGTGTGTGTGTGTTTATGTGCGCCTCCTCTCCTCCCTGGCCCAGAATCCTCCACTCAGCTCAGCTTAGAAAGCACGCTCAGGCCCCACATTGTGCCCCATTTCTGTGAAGACGCATCACAATTTATTTTGAGTGTTTTGTTAGGGAGAAAGGCAACATGTGTCACAGAGGAGGTTGCTTCTTACCCAAGAACACTCGACCACCAGCGCCACACCGCCCCCACCACCCCTGTCCTGGTGAGGCCCAAGCAACAAGAGAAAAAACAAGAGGCAGAGCCAGTGCAAGGAGTACAGTGAGCCTAATTTGTCACGTGGGCTGTTGTCAAGGCAGTGCTGCCTCTGTTGTCCATTATTATTGGAGGGGACTGTCAGATGGGGGACAGCTGATGGCCAAGCAGGGAGCCAGTTAGTCACTGTGAGAGAGGACCGCACTAAGCCAAAGGAGGGAGTGCTCATAGAGCTCCTGCAAGGATTAGCATGTTAACAACAGGTTTGGAGTCATGGGCCCTGTCAGGGAGGTGGAACCCTCTGGCTCCTCTGACCTCAGAGGTCCTCTCTTTAAAACCACTGAATGTTACATACAGAGAGAGTAAGATCTGTACAGGGATGGCTGTACCTACATGTTCATCTCATTTCACTTCCTAAAGACTGAATGAAACAAGCTGACATACATTCCGCAGTTTGGTAAACACATATACAAAATCAAATGTGTGATTGTATGTGTAAATGAAGTATATCAATATGTACCAATAATTAAAACAATAGTTAAAGAGTGCAGTGCAATTTAAATACCTATAAAAAATGTTGCCATTTATAGACTTCATTTCCTTCACAGAAAAGTTTTTGTGGTACAGTATGACTGTAGCACCATACAGTAAAAGGGTCTAGTCAGAATTTATCAGTGTGTTAGTGTGTAGTTAATGTTTCCACATGGTAAAGTCACAGCTTACTGTGGACGGCAGTGCTGACCTGTGGAGAAGTGCAACACTGAAGATTTGTGGCCATCATTACAGGTCAGAGAGGCTGCTGATCTCAACAATTTCCAAATAGATAAATAGATAGACAGATCGATAGATCGATAGATAAATAGATAGATAGATAGATAGATAGATAGATAGATAGATAGATAGATAGATAGATAGATAGATAG
>JAVQJL010077230.1:0-23024 GCA_036024295.1 Nannoperca obscura
TTCCCTTGAGCAACAAGGGCAGACATAGAAACAGTCTCAAAGCACAGAATGATCAGGAGACATAAATCAAATCAGCATTATATGGATTAATATGGATATAGAGTAAATTTCCATCACAACGTTTTGGTGATTAAAACATTTATGTTTAGCTTAATATGCTCAGCTTAGATAATAATAAACAAAAGGGCTGCTAATTTTGTCTAATAAGATTTGAAGTACTTGAGTTTGCTTTGCTGTCTTCTAGGCAATGCCACCCACGCAAAGTACAGTATGAAATACTGTAGATAAAACATTGCTGTCATGGCGGAGGGAAAAAATCCTCTCTGAGGAGGCATTGCCAGAGCCTGACAGAACCAAAGCACTGCTTGGCACAGAGGATATTGTAGTTTGGTGTGGCCAAAGAGACACAGAGAAAGAAAGAGATTAAAAGAATTGAAAAGGAGCCGTGTGAGGAGGAACAGAAAGAATAATGATAAGAAGGGAAGATGATGAATCCTACATATTTAAAAGAGACGGGCTAAAAAGCGAAACAACGTAATCAGTGAGACAAACGAATGACAGTGGCTATAAGAGAAAGACCCACAGAGAGGAGGGTATCATTGCCAACATCTGTCACCATCCTCATAATTCTGTATTTCCCTTCACACTGCTGAAACACTGAACACTCTCACAGCATTTTGTGTGTGTGTGTGTGTGTGTGTGTGTGTGTGTGTGTGTGCGCTTCACACTGTCTCAAAAATTCTATCACCACAAGGTAAATCTCTTTTTTCAGGTTTAAGATCACAGAGTTGGTTTTAGGGTTAGTGATAGAAAGGAATGAATGAAAATGTGTGTTTGTGTGTGTGTGTGTGTGTGTGTTTCTGTTATCAGTATCAGCACAGCTTGCTGCAGTTAGTACAGCAATGATTAGAGAGTGCAGAAGGCAGGGGACAGGAGCTTGATAATAAGCTCGTAAGTGTGTGTTTATCTGTACTATGTCATGTACTTTACATGTGCATGGGGTCCTGTGTGCATCTTTAAGCCTGCAAATATGTTTTTATCCATCCACAAGTAATTGTGTGCGTTGGTATGATTGTATTGCACTGCATTGTGCACGTAGTCCTGTGTATCAGCTTACACATGTGATCTGCATGTAGGAGTGTGTGTGTGTGGACATCCTCTCTATTGTGCTCCTTCACCCCTGTCAAATAGCCATTGTGGAGAGGGGAGGGATGGAGGAATGGATAACAATTGTAGCTGAGGTCTACTGGGATGTTGGCTGGAAGCAGCCGCCTGTGAGAAAGATGGGGGGGACGGAGGGGTGAAGATGAGATATGGATGCAATGAGAAATTAGATGGGCATGAATGGAGTGGGTGTAAGTAGGAAATTGAAAATTTAATGAGAAAGAAGTAGGAGGATTGAAGAGAAAGGTAAAAGAGACGTAAGAGAGGTAGAAAGAGCAAAATTCTTAAGCGAGAGGAGAGAAATAACAGAATTTCATGTTTATATGTTACTGCATACTGGGCTTGTCTTATTACTACACGACAACCCAAATGTATTGATGGACTACTGCAGCAGCTAAACTACATAACTGCACACTTGGTGTTTCTCATCTTCTGCTTCGACTGCACGATGTAAATGAGTTCATAAAGCTTCTCCTCTTGAATCCTATTACAGTTCCATTCTATATAATTAGAAAAGTACAAAACATAGCCTTTTTTTTCATTCCTGAATATCTGTGTCTGTATTTTTTTAAATTCAGTAGCTAGAATATTCTTTATCCACAGGCTTACATGTGGCACAGATTTGGCTCTTTGCTGATTACAAAAGAAAATACATTTCATGAGCATCTTGGTGACCCAAGGGCTTTAAAACCTTGACCATGAAACTGCAACATCCCAGGTTTGAGTCCGACCAGGAACTGTCAAATCTTTACTTTATACTTTCTAATGAAGACAGAAAATGACCCAGAAATATATATATATAAAACAAAGCAGTATTTCAGCCATTGCTAAATGAACTGAGTCTGGGCAGGATGGGACTGTACAGCCGACAAAAAAACCTGCCTTTTTCAAAGAAGAGGTTTTGACTTGTCACAGCAGTACCACAAGTGTAAACAATGAAATTAACGAAGTGAAAAGGCCTTTAGTCTTTTTTTATATATAAAGAGGATTTACTTCAGCTGCTGCAACCTTCTGAAGTTGCATTGCAAAACACAATATATTTGTTTTTCCATTTAAATATATATTCATTTGATCAAGTACAAGTTTATTACATATTTGCTTGGGGGAGTGTTTGGGTAGAGCAGCTGGTTAGAGAAGCAATTGACTGGGCTGGGAGTTAACATCTAAACCAGCACACACACACACACACACACACTCTCTCTCTCTCTCTCTCTCTCGCTCCCCAACTGTCCCATTTATCACGTTGTTATTACTTGATAGCTTAGCCAGTTGGTAGCCCATGTTATAATGTTTAGCCAGCTGTGACGGTTGGCCTAATGACTGGACTGGGTTTATTTAATGGAGCAAAATCTGCTGGAAATTTAAGAGTTGCCAGATTCTAAGGAGATCTGCTAGGGTTGAAAGCAGGGAAAAATGCCCACCACATGCAATGAGAGGCAGGTGGACACAAACAAGACTGTGCCTGGGTTCTCTTTCAAAGCTGTTGATCGTTTAATTTCACTGCTTGGCTCCGGCCACTGATAGGTTCTTTCAGACACCCTGTTTCAGATGTACTGGATCAGACCAAGCTTTATCCAAACACAATGTTCACCATCTTAAAGGACCATGCAGGGGACTTTGCATGTTTTAGTACATTAACTTAAGTCATGCATAGTTTATATTCCTACTAAGGGTTGAAACAATTAGTTGATAAATCCACTGGTTGATCAACAGAAAATGAATCAACTATTTTTTATAACGAATTCATGTTTTAATTTTTCTATAAACCATTCTCTGTTTGAAACCACCTTTCTTTAGATGCTATTTAAAGATGCCACCTTGGGCTCAGGGAAATTGTAATGGCCTTTTTCCAAAGCACACCTTATATTTATGAAATTCTTGTTGTATTGTTCCTTTCAGCCTGCCACTTGCAGAAACTTGAGTGAACTACTCAGCGCCTTTATTTCTGTGTCGAGTTTACGCATCGGTGTGTGGTCGTCACTTCTTTCTTCACTCATTTTGACGGTTCTGAAGTCTGACTGACATTTAGCATCCTATAATCAACAGTTGGCTGGGTTAAATCACTGCATTGATGAGCTGTGTTGTCAGACATTTAAATTCAGAAGACAACATAAGTAAATGTGACAAAGAAAGTGAATTTGTTCATTACCTGATTTAAAAAGGTTGTTGTTAGGCAGCCAAGTCACACGTTGTCTCTTCCTGCCTGATTGCTAGACTTTCTACGTACTGTAGCTCTGTAAGTGTGAACACTGCTTAGGCTTTATCTTTTGGGGTAAAATCAAGGTACAGAAGGCTGTTGGCATGAAGGAGTGAAAGATATAACTCTCAGTTGTATTCAACTTGCCAAATTGCAGTCGACCCTAGTCTATATATACATATTTAATTTCCTTATCAGTTGATATTGATTGACTGATCCATTCCCAGGTTTCCACCAGTGAGTGAGGAGGCTGCTGTTGGAACCTTGGTGGGAGCAATCATGGCAGCTGCTGTCAATCAAACTATCGTCTACTCCGTCATCGAAGGCAACGAGGGAGGTGAGTAACACTCTGAGCTTTTTATACGCAGAGTGCTGCCTGTTGTAGGTTTCAGTTGTTGAGGTGGCTTGGTTTACTGCTTGGGTTGTGACCACTGATAAAATAGCTTGTTCTCTTATACTATTAAGTTATATATGGGTTATAACTTAGCAGTCATTATCCCGTAAAGCATGGCTGTAGCAAAGGCATAAGCTGTGTAGAGACAGAGCAGAGGACACACAAAGTGTAACCAAAACACATTTTGAAGGGTTTAGACTTGCTGGTAACCCATTCATACTTGGCTGCTTAACGCATTTTGGGCAGATTGGATGGTTTTGTGATCTCAAAAAAGCCAAGTGTAAATGCAATCAAGATGCATTGGAAACGGATTGACATCCATTTGCCCAAAAGACTTCACGAGGCGGCTCAGGAAGTGGTTTGAGATGCATTCGAGCCAGATTCTAAAAACATGTAAGTGGATCCGTCTCTCCGAGACAAATGTGTAAACTCTACTCACTCTTAGTTTACACATGGGACTGTTGAAATGGCCACCAACAGGGTCTGTATTCTTGAAGTTACACCATCTTTCTTGCTGTCTCATCTAAACAACAAGAAGAAAGCATATCCAGCAAGTTCGATACATACGTTAATACAAAAGGCAAAATGTGCTGTTGTAGCGTTTTGAAGTTTATGGATAGAATGAATTTAACTGTTTTTGTGCCTAAACTGCTAAGCCCTACAACTTATTCCTGTTCTGGTGGGGGGTTTTCAGCCATAACAAAACATCTTTCGGTGCATTGCTACATTGCCTAGACCTAGAAGAGTAATAGGTTTCAGGTTAGGCTGCTTGTTTTTTTCTGTCATTTGCTTAAGCTTCTTCAAAATGCTTCTCTCTGTCAATAGCTCAGGGCACACTACATCCTTTTCACTCTGTAAAACTATAGACCATAAAACTTTCCACTAACTGCTTTTTACAAGAAATAAAAAAAAAACTAACTCCCTAAAAAAGATCCCTCTGTGTCTCTTTTGGACCTTTCTGTTTCTTTCATCCTACCTTCCCATCCTTGTTGTCTTCCTTATCTCTCTGTCTCTTATTTTCTCTCCAGGTGTGTTTGCATTAAATGAAAGCACAGGAGAGATTTTCACCGCCAAGCGCCTGGACTACGAGGCCAGTTCCAGCTACGTTCTGAAGGTAGAAGCAGACTCCATGAGAGTGGTGTCCTCGAACCTCCGAGTTCCCTCTAAGAGTAAGTTAGAAATGCTCCTCCTCTAAGATTACAGGACTTACTTTTGACATCGGATTGCATCACCACAGATTTTCTTCTCTCTAATTACACACACACGCACACACGCACTCTTAAGGATTAAAAAATAACATTATCCTCTATGTGATATTGTTAAGATAATTGCCACAGGCTGTAGCTTTCTCTCTTGCAAATACACTTATCTCTCTCTCACTGAGTCACTCACACTCATTCTCTCTGGAGCTCGCTGCTTTTACTTTACACAAGTTCTCTCCAACTCTTCTACTCGTCTTTACAGTTATATGTCTCGGAAGACATGTTCTATTGGGCCTTGGCTGGTGTTACCTTTCACGCAAAATTTTTCTCTTCTCAGCTGTCTATCAAAGTTCTTGGCTACACCTCACTGTTGCTGTTTTAGAATGTTTGCCTTTCCCCCTCCTCCTAGATCCGTGCCTCATGGCTGTCACGGGTCTTGCCAATTGGCAATTTGAAGAAGAGAAGAAAAAAAATAATTATGTTATTAATCCCCCTCGGTGGAAATTACATTTTTCTCTCCCGCATTATATGTTACACACACACACACACAGGCCCAACGTACAGACATGCACATACAGAACCTATAGACATGCTGTTAGGGAAAGAGGTTCGAGGGATTGGGCTGCCACATGCTCAGGCACCCAGAGCAGTTTGGGGTTCGGTGCCATGCTCAAGGACACCTCGGCAGTGCCAAGGAGGTGAACTGGCACCTTTCCATCTACCAGTCCATCCTTCATACTATGGTCTGTTCTGGACTTGAGCTACTGATGCCAAAATTACGTAACAGAATTGAACTCTCAAATATCAAACATGTTCAATGTGACCAAATTAAGCTGGCATGCAGGAAGAGTGAAGATTTTATCTGTAAAATAATTTATCTTAAAGCTGCATCTGGAAGGAAAGACTGACCAAAACAATTTTTCACGGATTTAATTGAAATTATAAGTGAATTGAAGTGAAAGTAGCTCTAATTAGTCTCAAACTCTTTCCCTCTTTCTTTCCTCCTGCGTCTTTCTTTCTGTCCCTGCTGGTCTTTCTCTCTCTTTTCTCTTTCTTCCTTTCAAATCTGCATTCTTCTTAATTGATGCTCAGCTCCCCGGGTTTCTCCTTTCTTCTTTAATTATAGTGTTTACCGCATGCTGTTCTCATTTCATACAACTATTTGAATTTAAGCATTCTACGAAGATTAAAACTACAAATCATTGTAGTCATTATCAAATCTCTTTCAGTTCTTTTTGGTACACATTTTAATCAGGCGGCAAATCAATGGGATTCTAGCAATGTGTTAATCTGGTTTGACTGGAGTCAAGGTTGGAATTGTAAAAAGACATTTTGGGATGGTGTCTCATTGGCTGTTGTTGTAGATAAGCAGATTAATGTTTGCATCTGCTTGTTTGTTTGTGTTTTTCTTTTTACGTGCCAAAGTTTTTTTTCATGTGATGTTCTGTCTTTCTTGGAGTAAAACTTGAGCAGTTCACAATCCTGGGATTTGTTCTTTCACTCAGACACAAGATATTCGCCCTTTTGCAGAGTTTGGTTGATGTATTGTGTTACAGTTTTACGTGGATGTGATTCACAACTCCTGGTTTTTGAACTAAATGTGAGTCATTCCAAGTTGCAATCACTGAATATAAATCACAGCGACTCATTGGCACAATGTTTTGTCTTATACTGAATATGTAGCTTGGTTGAACTACAGTAACATTTCATCTACTTTTGCTCATTAAAAATAGATTTTTTTATTGCAGTTTGTGTGTCTAAATCAAAATCCCTCTTACAGTATTATTGATGCAAAACTTTTTTGACTTAGGCTATAATTCAAACTGCAATATTGTCACTGTTCAAGACCAGGGAGGTTCCTTGATGCACATATCTAAAAAATGTGATCAGATGGATCAGAGCAGGGTCACATGTACTGCAGCATCCCTAGAAATCCGTGAGCTCCTTATGTTTCTCACAGCACATTTTCAGAATCTGTGAATGTCTTCTATCAGCTCTGAAAGTGAAGCTAACAATCCTTCAGTCATTACTCACTCTACGGTCCCACCTTTTGAGCACTATGTAATGTTTTGAAGGCCCTGAAAACCTATTTTGTTTATCAGCTTCTCACTATGATTGATGGGGTCCTACATGAGCACATACTTTCTTCCAAAATTTGAAGACTTTTGGTTTTTTCACATAAGAGTTTTTTGTGTTTGTGATTTTATCTGAGCTTGTCATATGGGCGGGGCTCAGCTGGAGATATATGATGTCACTTATTTAAACTGCTGGAGCTCCAGGTAGATGATACGGGTTAGGGGTAATTTACATCACTGACTTTGTTTGTCCTTATTTATTCATTTCTTGCATTTTTGTTTTGTTTTGTCCTCGTAGCTTGCTCCTTTACTATAAAACACACTGTGTTTCTCTTGAAACAACTATAATAGCAATTCTGTCCAGTTCATCATTTGTAATGCCAAAGGAAAAAGTGTATTATAATGTCTACATTGTGTGTGTGTGTGTGTGTGTGTGTGTGTGTGTGTGTGTGTGTGTGTGTGTGTGTGTACTAGCTAACACAGCTAAGGTGGTAATCGACATCCAGGATGAGAACGACCACCCACCAGTTTTCACCAGGCCTCTTTACATCGGAGGGGTTGCTGAAGATGCTAAAACCTTCACCTCCGTCTTGCAAGTACAGGTACAGACACACACACACACACATATACAATCAAACTGCAGGGGGTAGATGACGCACAGGAACACATGATGATATAATATATAATATATATAATTAATAAAGCGAAGCCTACGCGCCACTTCTGGCAGCCCAACTTGAAGCCCCCCCACATAACCCCTCTCTGCAACATGCATTAAAAAAAAAAAATTTAATCATGGCAGTGTACTTAAGCTGACAGTGCCTTGCACTGTTTGGCTGCCTGCTGCTACACCACTCACCTAAAAGCACCGCTGCTGCCTGATGTCGCCGCCGCTTAATATTTCAAAATCCAAGTCCACCTGTAGGCTTTGAGTCCATCTTACCCTTGAGGGGGGAGTAAGTATCGTCACACTCACCCCCAGCTGTGCTGACCTTGATGTTTCCTTGTGTGGAGGGATGAAGTCATAGCTTAAACTATGCAAACTATTAATGCTGTACTTATTCAACATTTACATAATAATCTGTTCCGTGTGAGTTGGTTGACTGAAATGCTATTGCCTTGCAATAAGTAATATCTTTGCAAAGCTTATGGTGTTCATTTTTTGCTGAGACTGTCAGAGAAGTGTTAATTCAACTGCATTACAACTTTTTAGGCTTCAGTTTGTAATATTGTTGCATGCATTGCTTTGCATTTAAAGAGGGTCCTTTTGAGCATTTAAAGAGGGTCCTTTTGACTTGTGTTACCAGTTCTTGTTTGAAAGAAGTTCCATGATTTTAATGTGAGACTCAAAACATTACGACTTGGACACAAAAGTAGCCTAACAATGACAGCTTTCCAGCATCATTCAGTTCCTGTGTGGATTTGTGTGCTTGTGTTTTTGTTTTGTTTATTTTAAATGATGATATAATATTCAGTCCAGTAAGTAACAAGATTAACTGGTAAGATAATTCTGTCTCTCTCCCTCGACATCTACCTCCATCTCTCTGTTAATTGATACATCTCTTTGTTTCCCTTTCTTCTCACCTAACTCAGGAGAATAAGCTATCACTGTAAACAACACGAGCAACTCTCATATTATTGAAATGCCTTTCAGGACCCAAAATGGGTCACAGAGTCTTTCTCTTTCAGCCTCTATCTGAGAAGTAGCAATATGTTTTAATGAGCCTGGATGCCACAAGAGACTCTGGCAGGGTCCCTGGCAGAAAAGTATGTGCTTTAATATTTTATTGCAGTTTTTAAGATCATTCTTAGATATTTCTGCTTCATTAGATCATACACAATGAGAGTGAAAGGGAAGGTGATGGAATAAGGGAGAGCACGCCACAATGAGTCATATTCAAAATCAGTTTCACAAGTATAGAAAATGTGCTTTGCTCACTCATAAACCTGGTATCTCAAATTTCTATTCCTCTGCTGCAAACACCTGAGGTTGAGGGTTTTGCATATGGATTTTCAGAGTTTAGACTATATTTAGCTAGAGCTGGTTTACATGTGCAGACTGACAGGAAGAACTAATGTGCTGCATGTAGACTCAATCACCACAGGGAGAGGCAATAGATCTGGAGGTTGGAAGGAAGAGAGGATTAATGGATAGATAAAGATAACTGGAATCCTGCTGAGAGACAAACTGACTGGACAGACGAAGGCAGGCAGGCTGGCAGACATACATGATTCATGGGTGGATGAATGGATGGAGTCGGGGGGATGACTAGCAAGATGGACAAGGATGCTGGCGGCACACTTGCTAACATGCAGATGAAAGACTGAGGGAGACAAAAGATGGAGAGGAAATTTGAGACATGTGCATTTTCAATCTCAGTGGTTTCACTCAAGTATAACTAATTCCATCACATCTGTCTGAAGCACGCGCGTTGTCTTAATGAGTTTTGTGTTGTGTGTGTGCACCAGGCTACATTTGTTATCTGTGTGTATTTCTTCATGCAGGGCTGTCATGCCTTCCCCGCGTGTACGTGTTCAAGTGCACGTGCAGGAGTTTGGTCTTTTTGTCCCTCAGAGGATGCTAGAACACAGATTGATTGGATTGCAGATGAGTCTCAATAAGGTCTTTTCGTCCCTTTAAATCAAATTGCTGCCACATTTGGTCTTCCCAAGACATTTCGGTCACTTTTCCCACCATAACCAATGCAAATGCAGAGGTGTGGATTTTACCCTCCTTTTTATCTCCAGCCATTCTCTCCCATTTTTAATTACGAAATCCAACCTCGCCTGTTTCGAGGGTGATCATATCAAAAGTAGCCCCGCGCTCCAAAAATTCAAATCGCTGGTTTGGGTCTGTTGCTGGAGGTACTGGAAAGGAAGTAGAATACAATCCAGGACCCCCAGTTTGAATAATGCATTCATGACATTGAAGTGTATCAGAGCAACAATTGTTTTATCCTCCATCACAACAATCCCAAGGTTATGCCAGTCATGTTCCAAAATAATTTATCTGGAATGTGGGGGCTGGCATGTATTCGATTGGCAAACACAGTGCCTTGCAGGATGATGTTGTGTCACCTTTTCCACATCTTTTGCCTGAGCTCTGAATTGGCACCTCGCAGTGGCTTCATTGACGTTAATGAGGAGGCTACATTTTCTCCCCATGTATGTTTTCGGCTGTCTAAACATGGCCTTACTTACCAAGTGATTCAGTCGTCTTGTAAAAATTCTTTTAAACAAGGCTGAGGTATGCAGGGTACTCTGAGTGGTTGCTGTTAATTTCGCTTCCACATTGTTGATTTCCTGTCAAAATGGGCAAAATACTGGGTGGGAAGAGCTTTAAAAGCACCGAAATGTTGAGAGCAAAGTGCAAAGTCAATGTATTTATTTTTCAATATATGTTTTACGCAACAATTAAAGTTATTACAAAGGGGTTTTAATTTTCACTGTCCACTTCCAGCACATCATAATAAGGATGATAGCTGAAAAGTCAAAAGCTGTGTCCCACTTCCATACAACAGACTAATTGTATGCAGTATTTTTACTATATACTTAGAGTATACCAATTTTGGAGTTAGCATACAAGAATACAATGATTTTCCAAATAATTCTTTTGTTTAAGGAGATTTCACCAGCATCCAGAATTAGAAATATTCTTTTGCTTTTTACAATTTTCAGCACTAAAATTAAGGGACATCGTTTTGTCACTTTTCCAGTGTGAACATAATACAAAACCTGCTTAGAATTTGTATGTACGTGGATTTTGGAAACAGCTTTAGTATTTCTAAGTGCAATACAAAAATATTCAGATCTGTTACTGCACACTTGTGCTATTGCAGTTTAAACAGGTGGTTGATTATTACTGCAGGCATTAATGTATTGCTGAAAGGTTATCCTAACTGCGCCACGCACCTCTCCATCTCCCTTATTCCCTCATATTTCTATATGTATGTATGTTTCTATATGTATGTCTTTATTTCTTCTCATCTTCCTTGCTTCCTTTTTTTTGTTTCTTGCTATCATAGTTACCTTTTATTGTGATGTGTGTCTGAGCTGAATCTATAGTCTATATTCTCAGCCTTTCTTATAAAGACCCAGCAATAAATCAGTGTCTGTCTGGGTGTGAGTGTGCAAAGCAAGTATGTGTGAATGAGAGAGACTTGATATTTAGCCAAAATGACAGAACATGAAAAGACCTGCATACAGCTCAAAGCACCACTTTACCTCCTACTGAGGATTCAGAGTACTACATCAAACTATACACATACTGAAAGTCTCTGCCCCACAAGAAAAAACAATAGAAATCCAGAAAATATATATGAAAATAATATATCACCTTTTGGTGAGTGAGAAAAACAAGCCAGATATCAGATCAGTCCAGAGCCTAATCAGTATACATGGCAGCACTGCATATTGATCAGCTGCCCAAACACCTGGAATCAAACGTTCTTACAGATCATAGAATTAAATATTACAATAATGGAATCAATGACTTTATCACAGTGATGTTTGTG
This sequence comes from Nannoperca obscura, assembly GCA_036024295.1. Lineage (NCBI taxonomy): Eukaryota > Metazoa > Chordata > Actinopteri > Centrarchiformes > Percichthyidae > Nannoperca > Nannoperca obscura. The sequence continues at coordinate 11,547 of JAVQJL010077230.1, forward strand.
TGGATGCTCATTGATTATGATAATGTCATGATGATGATTATGATGACACCGTGTAGTGATTTTTATTTTCCCCATTTCACAGGCACTGGACCAAGACACTGGTAACTACAGTTCTATGATGTACCGGCTGATCATTCCCCCTCTTGCTGGTAAAGACAGCAAAGACGGCTTTGTCATCGAACCATACAGCGGCGTGGTGAAGACGGCCATCATGTATCGCAACATGAGGAGGTCATATTTTAAGTTTGAGGTGGTTGCTACAGACAACTATGGTCAAGGACACAGCAGCAAGGCAGATATAGTGGTGTGTATATTTACATTTTTGACATTGATGGCAGGTTTCCTATAAGGAGTGTAATTCCATAAAATTTAATGACATGAATTAACTTAATTGCGGTAACATATATGTGGCTCCCATAATGTCCTTTAAGCAGTAAAAAAAATATTTTAAACTGATGTATGTGCCATTTAATAAGATTAAGTGTAATAATTCACAGCTTACCATGCTTTTTTAGGTCAATGCAGAAATTAGTTTTGTAGTATTTTGCATATTTTCTGTTGTGTAGGTGTCAGTCGTGAACCAGCTGGATATGCAGGTGGTCGTATCAAATGTCCCGCCAACTTATGTGGAGAAAAACAAAGACAAGCTGCTCAGGTAACTTCTAAATTCTGTCACATTTTCATCTTTTTTTCTTATTTACACTTTTTATATATACTTTTTAAAATAATATATTAATACATCACTTATAGCTGGCTGTATTACATGTAGCCTGAGTGATGACTCATTTTTAAGAAGCATACTGATTCTCTCACATTTAGAGAGCAGGCAGTTTTGGTTTGGTGAACCGTCACCAATGCAAATAGCTGTTGATAGACACCCTCAATTGAATCACTGACCATCTGCTTAAACAAAATGTCACACTCTGATAGACAATCAGTCGCCTTCTCATCTTATAAAAAAAATCTTCTTATATATTATAATACCTCAGAATATGTCATTTTGTAGAACAGTAGAGTAATTTAGGTGAAAAACACATCTTGTGTGCACATTTTCACTGCAGACCCGAAATGTCAGTTAGAGTGGGTTTATTTAAAAAGACATGCAGTACTGACCATTTTTAACCTTGATTTGATGCCATTTTAAATTAGATTCAGGTTATACCAGTCAGTGGATTCTCTATATTGATTTAACAATGGTGTGTCATCATAGGAAGGACTGAAGCTGTAATTGCTACCATGGGGACATCAAGACTTGATAAATAACGCAAACAGTCTTGTGTTTAAAAAGAATGTTTTGTCATTATGGAGTGTCCTAGTAAGAATGAAGTTCCCACACTGAACCCACACTGGGACTGTAACAGGGGCAGACAACAGACCACCGTTAAAGTTACAGACCAAGCAATGTCCCGACCAAGCTGTGGTTACAGATGCTCATTATATATCTTCATATTGTACATGTTTTTTTCTTTTCATCCAGGATTTAGCCCAGATCCCTGTATGTGACTATGAGGACATTTTCTAAGGAATGTATTTTAGGATACATTTCTACAGTGTTGATTTTTGTCACCTGTTATACTTACCTATGCCACCAGTTGGTTCCTTTTTAAACCTCCCCCACCTTCTCTCTCTTGAAGCCATCACACACTATTTAAAATATTCAGTGATATTCACAAAACATTTGGGGTTCGAGCCCTGAAAACATGACCTTATCAGCACCGTAGTGGCAGCCTAAATGTGAGGTACTCTGACTTTGCTCCAATGCAGCTCAGCTTGAGGAATTTACTAATTTACTAGAATCAAGTAATATTATCTCCCTCCACAGTCTGCCAAATATATTTTCATTCATTTGAAGAAAGGCAAGATCTTAATACTAAACTGCATTGTTCATTTCATGATATGATATTTCTGCCATGTGCCAGCAACTTGTGGGTCTTTCTGCACCAACACTCAGTCAGGTTGCTGCTTTCTTTTGCCTCACACACTTGATAATGATACTTTAAAGCACTTACCTTGTTTTCTCTCTGACTCCCTCTTTGTCTTACACACACACACACACACACACACACACACACATATGCACACACCTAAGAGGGACCATTCCTGCTGTGAGCAGGTGTTTCCGGGGGGACAGAAATCAATATTGCACAGCAGAAGTCTGCCTAGCTGAAAGGATTTTTCGTTTGGTGTGTGTGGCTTTGTCTTTGCACGTTTGTAACTTCATGATTGTGCCCACTGAAGTGTATTTTTGTGCATATATACATTCATGTGTTTGTTTGTGTATCATGTCAGTACACTGAAAGAGTTGGAATAGTGTGATCCCATCAATCAAAATGCATTATTTTTAATCCTCAGCATTTTGGAACGCTACGTCCAGGAGCAGATACCGGGAGCAAAGGTTGTCGTGGAAACCATCGGGCCCAATCGCCATGGCGATGGAATGGAGCAGGAAGACTACACCAAGTCGGACCTTATGATTTATGCTATCGACCCGTTAACAAATAGAGCTGTATCTAGACAGGAGCTCTACAAGTAAGAACTTTGCCAACAAATCCATGAAAATTAAAATGGCCGTTATCCAAAAGCTTTATGTCACAATGCAAAATATCTTCAGATATCCAGTCAGATCCAGTCTTGTACTTTCTGGCAAGTTACTCAAAAAGAACAATAGAGTTATGAAGAATTAGTTAAATACAGATTTACTCAACAGATTTACCAGAACCAGTAACAGCCCAAGTGAGTGGGCATGTGTTTGTGTAATTTAAGTATGAAACTGGATGATTAGTGACCAATTTGCAGCCTGGATTCATATTTCACATCTAGCTAGCCATTGACGTTGGCATCCCTTGCTCTGAGTAATATAGAGTAATGTGTGTACCAAATATTCATAGTGTCATTTACATTGTGTTCCTCCACCCAAGGTTTCTTGATGGTAAACTCTTGGACATCAATAAAGAGTTCCAGCCTCTCCTCCCTCCTGGTGGACGGATTCTGGAGATCCGAACCCCTGAGGTGGTGACCAGTGTAAAGAAAGCTGTGCAGACTGTAGGCTACACAGAGGGGGCACTGTTGGCTCTGGCAGTTATAATCATTATCTGCTGCATCCCCGCCATACTGATCGTCATCATCACCTATAGACGGTAAGTGTATACACACACACACATTCTCTTTTAGAATAAAAATGTATTTTTAATCAGGGACAGATTAGACTGATTGAGGCTGTAGGGGCTTACTGTCCCTCTGATGGGCTTGTGTTTAAAGGATAAAGCTGTCAATATATTCTATACCTAATTTTTTCCAACAAAAAGACCAAAACCAACAGTAAACTGATCACACTGACCTCTGTGCCTCTGTGCTAGATACCTTCATTGTTGCCAAAACATAATTTAAAACATGTAATTTAACCAGTGATTGGTATGTTCCCTCATTATGATGAACATCATAAATAATCACTAATTCACCAAAAGTGTCTGAAGCCGAAAATAGCAAAATTTACTTGTCTGTGAGAACAACTGAGCTCGCAGCTTACTGTAGGGAGGTTTGAAAGTATTGAGAGATGTAAGGATGTGTTGGTCCTTACAAAATGTCAGCTGCCTATCAGTGCACAAGGTGGTAGATTATTGTGTAAGCTGCTATTATACATATATATTGCATTCTAACATAACAGCCCAGCAATCTTTTGAAGCTCATAATGTTCTTTTGTAATGTACTTTTGGTGCGTTGTCTGGGTTAGGTATTTACGCACATAACTGTGCTGGAGATGAAACCATGTATTTGAACGTGAATTTGGTGCTACTAACTTATAATATATGAATTTAGATCCCCAAAACAAGTTGGTCTAAAAAAAAAGAGAATTTGACTTTGAATAGGAATCTTAACAAAGATAACAAGCCATTTAGAAAATTTATGAAAGAGAATGCAGACAGACAGAATAAAAGACAAAGCTGGCAGTTTCTCCCACCGGACGTCCTTTTGCACTATTTATCATTTTGTCACCTGGGCCAGTCATTCCCCTAGATGATTCAGCATGGCAGTCTGTCCCACAGTGCCAATTCTAATAGTTTGTTTAGCTAACCACCGTGAAAGGCTATTAATTTCATCCATCTTCCAAACACACAAACAAGCGTGCGCACACACACACACACACACACACTTAAACTGGATCAGTGGAGAGAGCTACTCATCCTGCTAAGAGACAAAGAAAAATAACAGACTGAGGAGAGGAGATATAAAGAAAGAAAAACAGTAGTAATCATGAGCATTATAATCACTAGTCTTTGTTGCTAAATGACTGTAATGAAGAGCAGTTGTCCAACTTGCTTGTAAATTACAATAAGTAAACCTGACTAACAAGAGGCACTGTGTGATTTATGGTTGAAATAATCACTAATCTTTCTCTCTCTTCTCTCTCTCATCTCCTGCGTCTATCGCCAACAGATTCAAAGAGTGAGTACTGCTTTCATATTCCCGTGCTAAAGTATTAATGTCATTCCTGTTTTAAACACCTTTCTTTGTGATTAATCTGTTGACTTTCATTGCCCGATAAAAACGATGAGATCAGGAAGGGCGGTGGAACAGAAAGGACAGCGGGCAATCAAACAAATGAATCCTGAAGAACGTGGAATCAGTAAATGTCCAAGACGGATGGTTTCATCGTCTTTGTGTGTGTCTGGTCATAGAGGAACCCAAGTCACGAATTTGTTGATTGGACAAGATTAAGCCAGTTGGTTATGGAAAGTGAGACTACATAACTTTTGAGAGAAGAAATAACAATTTCCCTTTTACAAATGAAAATTTAATTAGTAAGTAATCAAACGCACCCTCCCTCGATTGCCTGGGTTGTGCTCTTAGTCTAATTTGGTCTGGTATATCCAGTAGCTTACAGTGGCTAATGTCAGCAAACATTTGCTGTTTTGCAGTTTAACCCACATTACTGAGTCAATTTGCAGACTTTATGACTCTTCTCTACTTCTGTTACCATTACACTACATTTTAGAATGTCACAGATTAACATTGCAATGGTTTGGGACATACACAACTAAAACATGAACAGCTTGTACCAGTATATAGACGTTTGATGTTTCCAGCTTGTGGTCCAATTCCATGAGCACTGTCAGCTCCTTTTTATACAGAAACAATTTTATATTCAGAGTTTTCAGCCAAGAAAGAGCAACAGAGACATTCATGATACCACTGATTAAAAGACAAAGAGTCCACAGCTATGCTAGCAGCTCTGTGAGGCTGAACAAAATAATAGATGCTAACACTGCTGTTCAGCAGGAACATGTCTTACCATGTTCACCACACTAACATTTGCTTATTAGAAATAAACACCAAGTACAATAGAAACTGATGGGAACGTCATTAGGTTTGCAGGTATTTGGTTAAAACCTGAGACCTTCTTGGAAAAGAAAAGAAGTTAGAAGCTACTTGTTATGATGACGTTTCCAAGTTCGGGATTTTACTTTAACTTTAGATAACCAGCTCTGCGTGTCCTCTGCTTTGTCCAGACGCCAGGCAGAGTGTGCCAAAACAGCCCGTATCCAGATGGCACTGCCAACGGGCAAACCTGGGGGAGGAACTGCCAACAACCTGTATGAAGAGCTGGGTGACAACGCCATGTAAGTGAAGTGTGAAAGTGGCATTTGCATTGATGAGCCAAAGCATTAGCTCACATTTCTTTGGCTCAAATTCAGTCTTTAGCAGTTTTCCCACTTTTAAAGATTTGCAGTGTCGACACATCCAATCAGTCCCATAACATTACAACTCATTTTAACTATTACTATGGAAAAAGCAATGCACATATACTTATATCTTTAGTTCCCTATTATTTACAGGGTATGGTAAAGCACAATTTCTAGTTTCCCAATTTAACCTTTTTCTCACATTAAAAATGATTTTTTTTTAAATAACACAATATTAAATAAACAATATTGAAGATAACATAAATTAAGAAGAAATCTTAGTTGTTTTTGTTTCAAAACATGGACAGTAAGCCTGGAGCAATTATGGGTACCATGAAAGCTTCTTCACACATATGGGACAATATGTGTTGGGACAGGACCAGTGACAACACTCAACAATCAACAAGTGACAACAATCTAGACCTTCATCGCTGCAAATGTTGGACACAACACCTGTGCTATGTTATACAACATGCAGTTCAACAGATTTGTAGTTCCCAACATCCTAATGAACAGAAGAAATTCCTAAAGATTCAACGTATCACAAAACATTATCATGAATGACTACCAAAAGCAATTAGGAAATGACAATAACAACATAAATCCGTATCACAATTTAGGAAATTGTGACTATTATAGGACTAAAATCAATAAAATGCAGTGCCTACAACCCTCAAACACAACAAAAACTCCCATCTGTGGCATCAAGCTCATATCAAAATCCACTTAGCACAAGAGTACAACAATGCAGGGGGAAAAATTGAACACAACATGAAGATGTTTGTTGTGGAAACTATAATGCAGCTGTGCAATCAAACACAGTCTAACCATACCAACGATAACTCTTTGATTGGGAAAGTGGTTTATGTTCTTTGGGTCACTGCTGGACACACATCCACATCAGCAACAGACTTGTTCAACAACCATATTTAAAGGCTTGCCAACATAGGCCAGCAATTAAACTAATTGCTTAAAGTCTTGAGCCAGTTTCACGTCAAACTGATAAATCATAAGACGGCTGTGTTCAAACAAAATGGCAGTACTTTTCAGCCCATGAAGACTGTTCTTAAACATCTTGAAAAGATTGTTATTGAAAATTTAAAGAAAATTATACATCATTAACAGTCTTACAAGTCTGAGTGAAGCATGCTGAGAATTTTCTTAAACAACTCAGACACACCCCCTGACTGGAATAGAACTTGTTGATTTCCCACACTTGAGTTGCTTTGTTGAACTTTCCCAAATCACTCCTAAGCTGGGAGCCCTTGCAAGGATTTATCAGCCGAGTTAAAATGTTTCTTAAAGTAGCCCCAGACCGTTGTGAGTGTGGCCTCAAAGCTATTTTTGTAGTCTAGAGACATTTTCGTTCCTTCATTTGACATTTTGCAGTGGCCGAAGAAACTGACGACACAATCTTGGATTAATCAAGCAGGGCCTTGTAACCCTACATCAAACTAACACCAAACAGAGCTCTGATTTTTGAATATATTAACAGTCGTAGATAAACCCTGCAATTTTATCTTCACAAAGTTCTGCGACATTCAGTTCTTTCTGTGTCAGTTTCCATGTTGTAATGCATACCAATGTCCTCACTATACAGAAGATAAAACGAAGGTCAACGATATGCCCACAGAACAATATTCACTTTGAGTGCAGCCTCTCAAGTTCATCTTAAGATTTTGCCTTCGATTGGTGGCTTTCAATAACGGCTATAAAAAAAAGTTTTAAAAAGTTCTCCAAATATATCTTCTAAGAATGACCTTTTTCTTGATCAGCCTTTGCAGGAGATTGCACTATGAGTTTATTGAATGCTTGATTTGACTCTAGTGTTGTTAATCATAAGGCCCTGGACCGTGGCCAGTAAATTGATTAAATATAAATACACTTTTTGATGATTATGTTGAAATTATTTTTGCTTTTACTTTTTATTAATTCCTACGTCTCAACTCCCATCACTGCTGAAGGACATTATTGTCCATGTGCTCTATGCTGACTTAAAAAGTTGCTTTATTGTTGTACAATTTAGTTATTTTCACTTTGCCACGTACTGGTTTTATTCTTCTTGGTTTGGTTAAACAAGAGTCTAATAGTGACAGTATGTTGAGAGCCGTGTTAACTTTTATCTGAAAGTTTTAACAACCACACATACACACACACACACACACACACACACACACACACTCAAGGCAGTACACAGATAGTTCATTTATAATTCCTTACTGGAGCGTTAAAAAGAAGTTGAGAGGCACTCTTATCAGCATTACATGCATCACCGGTTTCCTGTCTGTCCTTGATATGCCTCCCCACTCCCATTAACATGAGAGCAATTCATATGCAAGATGGTAGGAACTATCTCCAAATGACAACATGGGATTTCTGTGTGTGTGTGTGTGTGTTTGCGCACGTGCACACGCGTGTGCATGTGTGTGTGTAAAACTAACCAGTCCAAACGATCGTCTGAAAAATGTGTGCGGAAATGAACTTGGATATGAGAAAATTGAATTAAATGCCCATAATTTATAAAGACCACCCTGGGCGATAATTAATTCTATTGATAAGCTGCAAAGCATGTTTAATTGTGGTGGGGAAGGTCTTTTGTGTGTGTGTGTGTGTGTGTGTGTGTGTGTGTTTGCAAAGTAGGCAGTTTGGGATTTCTTGTGTAATACTTGTGTGTGTCTGTGTTATGTATCACTGCAATCTTGCAGGGACTAAGTAATTCCCAAAGAGTATAAAACCTGGCAAAGTGCAAAAATTTGCACATTCATAATTAAGGTCCATTATCAAACTGCTCAGTAGAAGAATTCAGCACCCAAAATTGGCTGTTTCTTAACTTCTTATTAGCAGCACATTAAATGAAACATGTTTACTTAAATTAAAAGTCTTGTTATTTAGCAGTACATCACATTTATTATTAGTTGTTATTGTCATCACTTGTGCTGTGTAAGAACTAGATGTGTATAATATGCCTTCCTAATTACTTAAATCAATACAAAAATCTGATGAACACCTCTAAACAATATGAAATTATTCTTTAATTTCTGGTATTATAAAATGCTTACAATTCTAGACCATGCAGTCTCCAAATTTTAATGGGTTTTCCAAAGTGGATACATGGATGTTGAAAATTGAGTTTTGCTCTTTATATAACTTATCAACAGATACTTTACGTGAGACAACTTAAGTACTTCTTTTCTTAATCTTAGAGCATAATGACAGCCATAAGACCATTTGTATTTCCCAGACAGGCATTAAACTATGACTCAGAAATGCTCTCTCTTCTCTCAACAACTGATATCAGGGTGTTAACGTGCAAGGTTAATACCCCTTGTGGACAATTGTAGATGGTTCTCATTGTATAAGGTACTGCCAGGTCCAGGAATAACATGTATGTGTATCACAAAAGTGCATTGCATTGAAGCATGGCTGGATATTTGCTAACATAGGCTTTACGAGACAAATCAATCCTAAAGACATTTTGACATATGGCAGCAAAATTATCAGATGTCATTCCATTGCTCCCCTACTTGTTTACTCTGATTTATTACTATCAAATTGTATAAAAAATTTCCACTAGCTATTTTCTTTCAAAACTTTGAATTTTAACATCAATCTTTATAATTTCATCACTTTACTTTTCCTGTTCTCATGTTGACCATCGCATGTGACCGACAGACAAAAGTGAGTAGGATGCTGAAAATTGCTTCACATCTGTGGCTAGTTTGATACTGTGCTGTGACAGTTGTGTGTTTTTGTTTGTCTTGTTTTATGTGCAGGGTAAGTTGTACTTTGGTAGATCATAGAGCAAAGTTGCGTTGCTGAACGTTGGTTGTGCTTCTGGATGATCATTGATGCATTAGGATTCTGGTAAAGTTGCATTTGTTGCCTCAGCATAGAAGTAGGCTGCCATGTGCTACGGAGTACCAAGAGTCTGCAGAGTTTCAGCAAAACCACACTATTCACCAGAGACTTCATAGATTTGTGCACCTTCAACCAGAGATAACATTATAATCAATCTTTTTGTTGGAGGGAAATCTGCATACTTTTAGAACTCCATCACACACGGTTGTTGATCCCTGCCCCAACAGATCTGGCGTTGATTATAGTTGTGATGCAGTAGCGTCTTTGTAACCACCACTTTTAGTGTACTTAAAATCTATTTGCATTATTTTCTTTTGTGTTTTAAGACTATTTTTTAGTGCTCCATCTCTTGCCCCTCTGGTAAAACAGCATAGAAAGAAACTACTGTTACCTCTTTTAAGATCCTTCCTCCATTTCTTCTCTTTCCTTTAAGTATCTTTTCATTTCATTTATCAAACAACATCTCTAGCAGACGCTGTATTGTTATATCTGCCTTCCACAATCCTTTATGTATTCTTCTGTTGTCACTCCCCTCTGTAAAACATTTTATTTAACTATTCTGTGCCTTACTGCTCTTTCATTTATATTTCATTATTCCACTTCCATTTTATTAAGCTTTGATTTATATAATTACATCTTTCCATTTCACCCACTTTTCCCTCATGTTTTATATAAAATTATTCTCCCTTCATTCCTTTTTTTTTTCTCATTTTTCTTCCATCCATGTACCAGCCGGTCAAACCACAGTGGTGGTGGTGGTAGTTGTGGCAGTGTGGATGAAAGCGACCGCCAACGCCTGATCTCTGATTTTGCCACACGAGCAATTGCTGCCCATCGTCAGTGCGTTGCTAATGGAGGGGTGCTCAACAACCTGCCCAAATCTGAGTCCAACATCACCTTTCTCTCTGATGAAAACCCCCTGACTATCAAAAATCCCATCTACCATGAGGACGGGACTTCGAGTAGCCCAGAGACACTTGGAAGAAGCCAAAGGAGAAGAGACCTCCTTGGGAATTTCTCCCCTTCCAGGAAAGGCCTTCGAGAGGCCTGGCTGAGGTTTAGCTCCCCTGGAGGAGATGTGGGATTCGGTGGGTACAGTGGCAGTGACAGTGGATGGGGATCTGGGGGTGGACACAGTTGGACTCTCCCATCAAGATTACATCGAAGAGAGATGTATGACGCTTTGAGACGCCAAGTGGTTATGGATCCTGTGCAGTGGGAGCTGGAGCTTCTAAAGGCCGAATTTAAGGAGAGTAAAGATGCTGGTCTGGATTCAGGATTTGACCGTGGGTTAGATTCAGACCTAATGGGAAGCCCAAGTCTGGAACCCAAGCTGACAGTCAAAGAACAAGCCAGACAGTTTGAGCAACAGGCGCTCCAGGAAATGAGGCAAAGGCAAAACAGAGATTCACGAGGATCTCTGTCGCCTGATATCCTACTTTCTGTTTTTCCGGATTCTCCTCAGCATCTCAAAAACAGCCCCACCCACAATGTCCCAGTTGCTCTGGTTAAAGAAGGTCCCCCGAGTATCATTGTCACCCAAAGTGATGGAGGGACCCCTCCACCAAGTCACAAGCCAACTCCTCCTGTGCTGCGCCGCTTCGGGGCAAATTTAACGGGAAATCAGAGTGGGGAAGAAAGACTTCAGGTTCATTTAGATGTTATACCTGATCCTCCATCAACTCCTCCTCCTCCACCTCCACCTCCACCTCCACCACCACCACCACCACCACCACCACCACCACCTTCATCCCCGCCACCTCCACCTACCACATCTGCTCCTCCCCCTCCTTCATCACCTCCTCCACAGCACCCTTCCTCCCCTCCTGCCTCATCTCACTCCGATCATACAGAAAAGCCGACACCTCCTCCTCCGGCCCCCCCCCCCCCCCCCCCCCCCCCCCCCCCCCCCCCCCGTGTGGGCCCCCGGCGCGGGCGC